>PVKN010035858.1:0-11549 GCA_004027915.1 Capromys pilorides | reverse complement strand
TATTAATAAACTTAATTTTGAAAAGAATGACTACAAGATCAAATACAGCCTTTTCACAATAGGCAGCAGGGCCTACAGGTACTAGCATGTAGGGCTTCTGACTTCAGATTTGGTTTACTTCAGTAGGTATTACTGTGAGGTTTCTTGGGTTTCCTTGTAGCCTAGTGGCTGTGTTCCAAGGAGGATTCCAAAAAGAGGAAACGAAGGAAATATTCTTATGCTTTGCATCTAAAATGTCCTACAAAGCACAGCTGACATGCTGTTGAGAAATGATCAGGTGATGAGGACACTAACCTCAGCAGTGCATTAACCTTTGATGAGTTGATAGCCAAATAGGCTATAGGATGCAAGTCCTACATAAAGGAAGCAGGTGTTATTGATACGACCTTGGGGACTGCATATCTGAGCCCTCATCTCTTCATTTTTCACTCACTCTGTTTCCTGGCTGCTGAGCTGCACGGATTTCCTCCATCAGCCTTATCTGCCAGGCTATTTGTGCTTTACCATAGGCCTAGAAGTAATGGAACCATATAACCATGGACTCAATCCCCTGAAGCTGTGAGCCAAAATAAACCTTTCCCCCTTTAAGTTGGTTTTCCCTGGTATTTAGTTATAGCAATGGAAAGCTGATGAATACATAGATATTTTAATTCCTGGCCTCAAGAAATATATAGTACTATCTCTACCTTATTCTAATGGTAAATTCCAAAAGATGGTAAATTTCACTTCTTAAGGGGAACAATAGCAAAAAAAAAAAAAAAAAAGGAATAATAAAGTAAAAGGAAAGTGTCCCTTAAATTTATCATGCCAGGCTGTAGAAATAGATCAGCAGTCTTAGTGTCTACCTGGGCAAGCACAAGGACACTGGCTCCATCCCTGGTACCACATGCCATGCCAAACTCTCCACCAAGAACAGGCATGGTGGTGCATGCCTGTAATCCCAGTGCTGTGGAGACTGAAACAAGAGGATCACTACAATTCTGAGCCATGTAGTGAGACCCTGTACATTAAAAAATAAAAACAAAAGTAAATATACTTATTATATTTCCTCTCTGTGTCTCTTTTCACACACACACACACACACACACACACACACACACTTTGGTATTGACTCTTATCATAACCATTTGAACCTTAGATATAAACCGAAAAGAATCTGGTTACAAGACCTAGTTATTGAAGTGATCTTCTCCTGCCGAGCCGTCACTTCCCCAAAATCCTTTGATTTTTAATCACCCACACTTCATCTTCATTTTAGTTTTAGTGTGTATGTGTGTTTGTGTGTGATCTTGCTCAGGATCTTGCTCTTTTCAGGCAGGTGTCATGTTACTGGGCTACATCCCTGGCCCCACACACTTTCTCTTTGATCAGCATACTTACATTTTTTTAAAAAAAGCATGAATTCACTGTAATCAGAGAGATATGCATGTGCTATCTTTGAGAACAGGTTATAAAATATTTGTAGAACTTATACAACATTACCCTGGAGATGATGTCTTCAAAATTTCCATGATAGTCATATATCTTTCACTTAACATCATTACTCTTTGAAAGTGTAGTTTTATTATTTAAATGTACTCTAGAAAGAAGTTAGTAAGTCAAACTTACAAATTCATCTAAATTTGGAAAACTTCAGTGTTTTCTTCTAGTTTTGAGACAGTAAGACATGTAAATATTTTTCCTAATGCAAAACTCCAGCACGGTGCAAACCTGAACAAGCCCCTTGTTTATCCAACATAGCAAGAGGCCCGAAAGTGTAGAAGATAGGAAATAAGAGTAGGTTAATTAAAAACAAGAACAATATAATATTTCCAATGGCCATCTTTTCTCTAGAGTCTGGTCAGCCAAAAGTTGCTAAAGCTTCAAGAAACATGACTTCCTGTCCCCCCTTAAGGCAAGCAGAATCCTAACTTTGATCAATTGTACAGACTTTGTCCAAGGACAGTCATTGACTCAGCAAGTTGAACCAAAGATGGTTTTCTTTTCTTGCCTTATAGAAGAAATGCAGTCAAGGAGAAAAGCCAAAGGGGCACTGAAAGAGTTTCCTCTTATTGTAGCTTCCAGCTAACTACTGACTGTCAGCTTGGCTATGGAATTATGAATATTAAAGAGGAAAAGATACCATCAGCAAGTGTCATCTGTGATAAATCATCATGCCTTGCCTTATATTAATTGCAATTCATTGTCCAGACAGTTGATGGGCATCATGTTGTTTCTACTTCCTGAGGACCAGCAGCAGCCAAATCTGCCAAACAACTAGACAGGAAAACAGAGCAACTAAGGACAGTGCATGATAGGTTGATAAATGTTCTGTTTTATTAGTTTCTCCTATCATCGTCTCATTGAGAAGCAAATTTATAATTCAAATAAGCCTGAACCTTCAACTAAATGTAAGAAAGAAAAGCAAGTTTTCTTCTAAGAAAAATTGTGTACAACAAGAAGGCACATCCTATTCCATAGTATGTACTTTTGCTATTGTTCTTTAGCTTGAAGATCATGTTCTGTCACTTTCCTAACTCCCTCCCTCCTCCCATCCCCTTCTCTTTGCCTGTGAAATGCACCTTCTCCAGTAATTTCTCAGACACCACAGGTGAGAACAGAAATGTTCTTCTAAGCCCAATGTTTCCTGTTCACATCCCCACTATTGCACTTTCGCCATGCTTTTGAAGTTTCCTGAGTATGTGTCACTCAAGAAAATAAAGCTAAAAAAGTGTACAATTATGCCTTGTGTGGGTCTGCACTATTAAATTCTAAATCCGTATTTGGTACATAGCAAGTATTGAGTATACATGGAATCAAATTGAATGGACATTGAACATCTGTTATGTGACTTTTAGTATCTTCTTTATTCTCCTGTTTGTTACTAAATAAATTATGTCTATCTGTCTCATAGTCATGACATTAGATGCATCTCAAAATTGTTTAAAATCTTTCTGGGGCTGAGGAAATAGCTCAGCAGCATAAGCACCTGCCTGGCAAGTACAGTGTCCCAAGTTTAATCACCAGTACCCAATGCCAAGCTGGCCTCAGAACTGGGCATGGTGGCACATGCATGTAATCCCAGCACCAAGGACAGCTGAAACAAGAGGATTACTACAAGTCCGAACTGTGTAGTAAGACTTTGTATCCTAAATAAATAAATAATAAAATCTGCCTGGCCTCTGCTCTCAAGAAAAATATATGTAAATATTTATATCATTGTAATATAGCAGCAGTGCCTTCTTACCTTTCTGAGGTATATATTTTGAGTAATTTTTCTAGTAACAATTATCCTCAATTATCCTTTTGTAAGTTATACACCATCTACTTAATTCTAATGAGCCAAAAGCAGCTGTTTGTAAATCCATATCCATCTAGGAATGTAGTCTCATTCACTCATGGGACCAATGTGTACCTTTTCCCTCAGCAATACTTTACATATACACTTCCACACACAAGTAGATCTATAGGGAGGTGTCCAGTTGCAGATATTTGCTGGGCACAACCTCGACAAATCCATATATTACAAGGACCCTCAATGACTTTCAGATGCAGACAATTATCTTTTAATTTCAGTCTTTACAGAGCTGTGACAAAACAACTGATATAAAAAACTGAAGGAAGCAGCATTTACTTTTGCTCACAGTTTCAGAGGCTTCAGTGTATGGTTGACTGGGTCCTCCATTTCCAATCATGGGAGCAGGGTAAAGCAAAGAAAAGCTGCTTGCTCATGGCAGCCAGGAAGGAGAAAGAGAAGGAAAGAGAGCCTGTGTCGGGGGGCTTCCTTCCCCTTCTGTTTGGGCCTCCACCTTACACAATGATTCTGCCCACACTCAGGGTGATTCTCCCCCATTCATTTGCTGCCCTGCGTACTGATCATCTGTGGAAACAGCCTCACCAGTATTTCTGGGAGAATACTTAGCTAATTTCCTAGATGCTTCCCAATCAAGTTGATGATCAAGATCAATCATCACATGTACTTACAAGGATTATTTTGTCTGCCTTTCAAATTTTCCAACATCAAAGATAGTGTGTTCAGGCTTCATTTAGTGAGTCTTCTTTTCTCTCTCTCTGTTTTGAAACTTTCCAGTTTTCCAAGAACAAAGGAATTCTGCAAAGATGCTGAAATCATGCTTTCAATATTCCAATTGGGGATTGGGGGGATAGCTCAGTAGAATAAGCACTTGCCTGGCAAGTGTAAGGGCAAAATTCCAATGGATCTTATTCTCTGCATTTGAGTTGAACTATTTTTGGCCTAATACACAGATACCGTGATAATTATGTAAGGTGTACATAGAATGTGGTACTCATAATCTCCTCAAGTTCATTCTTATTTAAAGTTATAAATGTAGCAGAAAGTCTTAGAAAATACTCTAGGGTGTGAGTCTTGAGATCTGTGGACAGTCACACACATTTTACAAAAAGAAGTGCTACCCACGTAGATAAATAGGTATGTGGAGAAGTAGATAGGCACGTAGAAAAGAAAAAAACAAATTTTCCATATCAAACCTCTCACGTAAGCCTCAGTTGTGATCATCTAAAAAAGAGACTGGTTATACTAGTTGAACACCAAGTTCTGTCTTGTTTTTTGAGTCTTATAATCCATGACTAGCCTTTCTTCTCACGCACTTTTCTGTTCTTTCTGACATCCTTTTCCATGGGTCTTTTCAAGGTGACTCTAGACCTACTGAGGTCTGTTTTCTTAAATTTCAGTTCTTTATTGCCCTGGAATTTTAAGCTGTTCATAATTTATGGCTCAGTCCACCATGGTGGCCAGTCACCCTTCAACCTTTAAATGCTTTCTTTATGTTAACAAGTACCAAAAAAAGGCACCTGACTTCCTTGTTTCCTGTGGTGAATGACTAGGAAGTGACCTGAAAAGTCAATGCAAGTTCCTTAAATGCTTCACTCTGTGACCTGCAGAGGGGGGAACCTTTCACACTCCCTGACTCACTCATCTGTTTCTAATTGAATCAGTCCTCACATTAGCCACAGGCTTTAGTTTCACAGCTTCAGATAAGCCAGTGCAGCCTGCCCCCAAACACCTCCAGGCTGAGAAGAGCTGTCACAGATATCTCCCTACATTGATAGTTTTCTTTTTAATATTTATAGTCACAAAAGTGTTTCTCCCCTCCTCTTGAAATGTATATATTCATTCATTAAAACACATTGACGTGGTTGAGGTAATGGCCTGTTGACAGATTTATAACAGGAACTATCTTACTGCCTTCAGGCCTGTGCATTTTAATATAATTAAAAGGCTTCTGTTTTTAATCTTATCTAATTAATATTCATGCTTTTCTCCTTCCTCCTGACATTCCTGATTTGCTGTCTTTGAGCAGATTGATTATGGCACAATAAATGCCACAACCAGTCAAAACAAGGCAGGCAGTGAAAGGAAGGAAGAATGCCTCCGTAGTCTTGGTTTTTCTGTGAGGAAAAAAAAAAAACAAAACAGCATTTTAAAAACAGCAAATCTTCCCTTTGCTTATGAAGAAAGTAGAGGAAAGGCCCCTATGAATATAGAATTTTGGCATGGATGGAACAATTGAACAGGAAGTATAGGTTAAGTCACTCACCCTGGAAACCCTGAAGAATTTTCACAAATTTTATTTATGTCAAAATTACACAACAGTATCTTGAAAATGCAAGAAATATATTTTAAAGCAGGAAGTAGAGATGAAAGTGGCATTGAGAGCTATCACTATTCAGGACCTTAGAAAGACCATTCACACAAATGAATGTGATCCAGCGCCATGGGCCAGATTCCAAACAAGAGCTGCATGGTCACTATCTTATATCATTCCTCAGTACCACAGTATGAGGAAGATGTTAACAACGCGTTATTCCTGAGACAGGAAATTTCAAGATGAAATCATCAGCATTAGCAGAAGTCAGGGTTTCCTCTGTACTTCCAAGGTGATGTCTCAATGCTGTATCCTGTGAGGGGGACAAATGCTATGTCTTCCAATGGCCCACTAGAAGGAAAAGCCCTAGTTGCTCTCTGACACTTATTTATAGAAACATTAAATTAATTCGTGGGAGCAGAGTCCTCATGACTTAATCACCACCTTTGTTCTGCTTCTTAATAATCTGGCCTGGCAAGTGTGTGTGTGTGTGTGTGTGTGTGTGTGTGTGTGTGTGTGAATGTGTGTGAGGGAGGTTGATCTCAACACGAATTTGGGAGTAACATTAATATTTGAACCCTACCAATCAACTTGCTTACTTCCAAATGGAATCTTCTTTGCATTAGAAAGCAAACACTAAATGGATTGAGAGAATAATGTGGTAAATGATGAAGATATTTATTCATATTAAGTCTATCACCAAGGCAAGATGTACTTTATCTGACTTGTGTGCATAGAAATGGGAACCATGACATTTGTGAGAAGACACTAGACAGCCATGTATCTCAGCTTGCAGGAAATCTAACTTGAGAGGAAGAAGAAATGGTATGGTGTTGGGGCTTCACTCACAAGCTGCTCTTGCCAATGACAATATCTTGTGAACCATGCTGATGGCAGGGATTGCTAGAGAAAGTCATCCAAAGAGCACCTCACATCTAGGCCCCTGATTTTGGCCAGGTTATGTCACTACTGTGGGTCTCATCCACAAAATGAGATAACAGTACTTTCTTCAGAAAATTGCTGTAAAGACTAAAAGAGAAGCTTTGGAGTGTCTGGTGCAAGGCTCAGTAGATATCAATTGCTCACGCATTTCTACTGTGGCACAAAGTGTGAAAGCAGCAGCTATTCTATGCTGTAGTAAAGACCACTTTTCTAGAAGGAAAGAGTGATAAAGAATGAGCTTTCTTGGACATAAAATGCATAACCAGAGGAAAAGGTCAAAATAGATTTTATTACATCTCTAAAGCAATCTTTCCTAGTGCATTGGGTATTAACAATGGAACAAAAACAATGATAAAAATAAACCCAAAGCACTGGATTTCACAACAGGTACATGACCTTTATTCTATTGCTGAGTCACTGGTCTGAGGCTCTGTTTAGGTCCGACAGGAAGTCCATGAACAGACTGCAGCTTAATTGTCCTTCCACTCTGATTGTTCCCAGTGTAAGCTTCGGGCTCTGTACTTCTAAAGAGCCTGAGGATCACAGTCTTCCTGGCTGAGATCATGTAGAGACTGTACTGCTGACCCATCAACCAGAATGTCTTTAGCCTTTTTTCTGGTTACCAAACTCTCACTCCAGTCAGTTAAACTATCCCTTCTTCTGGGAAGTCATTCTTACCACCTTCATCAGAAATAATGATTCTTTCCTTCGGATCTTGCTCTATTCACATTAACATATTCCTCCCTCCAGGGATGACAATCATTGCTAACTATTATTGAAGACTTTCAAGAACCAAAAACTCAGTGTTCCATGGACTCTACATCAGTTGATCCCAGATGGCACATATGGAACATCTTGCTCAGTATTTTATAACTTGAAGAACTGGGTTGGGACCAAAGGAATCCTTATCATTCTCACTCATGGTTATCTTGTCACCTCCACAATACTCAGTATGGATAAGTAGTGCAATCAAGATATTGACACAGAAAGAATCCTCCTGATGGGCTAGAGGAGGATGTGTGATCATTGGGGCCATCAAGGTGGGAAAATTCTACTTTGAATGAGGCTCTCTGTGGTCTATCATCTTTGTCACCATGATTTTATTGAGTCTTCCTTTTAATTGCAGGCATAACCTACATTAGATTCAAAGTCAACATTTCCTTGAGGCAGATTCATCTCATGAAAAAGACAATGGAAAATGAGCTTACACTTCTTTTGTTAACTCTTGCTTTGTCAAAATATTAATTTAAAAATATTAATGAGTGATTATTGACTGATTTGATATAGAATCTCATTACAGAGTGCTGATTCATAGTGACCCTCCTGTCTCAGCCTCCTCAGCATTGGGAGTATAGGCTCTCCACACCCAGTTTCAGTAGCCACAGTGGTGCACTTGGGGTTCCAAGGCTGAGAAGGAATGTGGTACCAGGGATCAAATTGAGGTCGTTGTGCTTGGCAGGCAGGTGCTTAGACTGCTGAGCTATCTCTCTAGCCCCAAAATATTATTATTGATGTCAAGATTAAACTGTAGTAAAATAAGAGGATGAGACAAAACAATTGAAATCCTGAAGGGAGTTGTGTCCTAAGTTTTGATTTACTTGTTAATGCAACCCATATGATGAAAGGGAAAAATCTAGAGCCTTATCCAGATTAAGAGCTAGAGAGTCAGGCCATATCTTGTAGTCTTTCTAAGACAGTGACCTATAAAATGGTGGCCATAAGCCTCTGCCACTTACTCATATTGAGTTCACATTCATGATGGTTTTGTCTGTGTAGGGGGTGATGCTCTTTGAAGAAAGTGGTTACTATGTGACCCTCACCCCAAGAGCCTGCCTCCTTAGGTTGCCTCCTTTAAATGAAGTCTTAAAAACACACCTTAAGGAGCTTTCCAGAAAGACACAAACTGCTTTCTAACAGGCATGCAGTATAGAAATGTGACCAGAAAAATTCTAGAGATTTTTATAAGCCTTTTAGGGAATAATGACAAGAGGTGGTACATATCATGAAACTTAAACTCCCTTATTTTACAGGTGATGAAAATTCAGCCAAAATCAGGAAGAGTTGGTAGAAGAAGATGTGGGCTTCTGGTCCAGGATGATGCTGATGGTTCACAGAACTAGGACAGTGACATAGACATTCAGACTGCTTCTGAATGTACTTTCCCTTTTCAGAAGTAAAGTCTATGCTAATTTGATGTTTCTGATTCTAGGGATTGTACCCAGGGCTTTCACACTGAGCTATGTTTCCAGCCCATGCTTTAAATTTTTATTTGTGGGAGAGTCTAGCTAAGTTACTAAATTGCACAAGCTGGGCTCAAATTTATGTTTCCCTTGCCTTAGTCTCCCAAAATGCTGGGATTCCAGGCATATGACTCCACACAGAGATGCATTTTTTCCATTTTGAAAAATGTCTCATCAGGTGGGGACCAGAGAGGAAATATTAGAGTGTTGAAAGAGAAGAAAAGTTATGCTTAGAAACAGTCATGTAAGTTTCTGTCCTTCACAATTTGGAGGGGAATCAGGCTTCCTTAAATTTTGAAGCTGTCAGCAAAAATTCAATGGCTTCTTGGAAAATACCTGCTGAGATTTGTGCTCCAATCTGATACCCAAAAAACATTGTCCTAGTGTTGTGTCTCTTACAATGTTTGGTAATATGAACAGAAATTAAAGTAGAAAGGGCTTAGTCTGTGTTATTAATATTCTCAAATTGTTTTAATCAGTTGAGAATGTAGCAAAATGGTAGAGCATATGTTCAGCTTTTTGAGACCCTAGTTTCAATTCCCAATACCAAAAAAAGACATTATTTTAAGCAACTTTATTGAACAATGATATTCATAAACTAAAATGTCTGCCTTAAGTATATAATTTAATCAGTCAAAACTAACAAAGAGAAAGCATCACTGTTTCAAGAATCCAAAATGCTGCAAAATCTAAAATTTTTAAATAACTACATGATTCCACTAGTGAAAAACTCTACACCTGACCTCATGTGATGGGTCTCATGCATTATTCAGGTGCACTAAAAGCATTCTACAAAATTACTTCCAAATTCAGGCTCTGTGTGTAGGGTAAGGTCTATAGAAACCATAAAGAAATTTCATGTTTTTACTTGAGTCATATTCCAGGCTAGAGCATGTACTTGGTACATAGCTTCTTGCACTTGGTGTAATGCTTTTGAGATTCCTCCATTTTGTTGCATATATTGGCTGTTGTTCACTCCTTTTTATTGCTAAGAAAAATTTCCACTATATACACATATCACAATTTTGCTGCCCAGTGATAATTATTTCCGTTATACTGAGCTTGAGAATATTATAATTTACATTGTTAAGAACTCTCATGAACATTTAATTTCTGTTGAAAATGAAATTGAGTCAAAGGATAGGTATATGTATCATTTTATAATAGACTGTCAAACTGTTTTACAAATTGATTGTACCATTTTATATTGTCACTAACAATATGTGAAAGTTTTCTGCTTTTCAAAACTTTGCCAGAATTTGAGGTGGTCATTAAAAAAGAAAATTTAGTCCTGATAGGGATGCAGTGCATATCCTGTAGTTTTAACATTGTTTTTCCTGGTGAGACATAACATTAAGTATATTTTAACTTATGGCCCACTTACATATCTCCTTTTATGAAATGATATAAAATATTTTGTTTGAACATGTTATGTCTATGTCCACTTGTCTCCCCCCCAAAGTCAGATGTGAATCATGGGATGGACTCTTAGAGTTTATGATTAACTCATGATCCACTAGGGTTATGCGTGTGAGTGCTGCTGGGATTATAAATATGGGTGCTATACCCAGCCTGGGGTAGATGGCCTGTGAGCTAAATAAATCTTTCCTTCCTTAATTTTCACTTCTGGTCAACTTATGTCTCAGTTGCTTTTCTCTCATCACTGGAAAAAAACACCTGACACCCAAAATGAAAGAAGGAAAGATTTATTTAGCTCACAGTCACTGGAGGTTTCAGTCCATACTCAACTGGCTCCAAGGCAGAGTGGCACATGGCAGAGCAGCAGTTCATGGCAGCAGCGAAGAGCAAGAAAAAGTTGGAGGGGTAGCAGCAAAAATTGATACAGAGAGCAAGTTTGTCTCTCTTATGTTGCATTCAGGCTATCCCATCTGGCTGGGTGTAGCACTCACACCCATAATCCCAATGGATCCTGAGTTAGCCACAAACTTTAGAAGTTCACCCCATGACTTAAATGATGTTTTGGGAGGACAACTAGAGACAAACCATAGCATTACACCCCTGGACCCCCAGAGACTCATGCATATCCCTTTATACAAATGTCATTTACATCCATCTCTAAGAGTTTCAAAAGTCACAACAGTTTGAGCATTGCTGAAAAGTCAACTCACAAGTTTCCTCCAAGATCTAAGGCAAACTCCTCCTATACAAATGAAGAGTTAAACACTTCCAACATTCAGTGGCACAAGATAAGCATTACCATTTCAAAAGGGGCAAACAACAGGGAGATACAAAGTATCAGGACTAGCACAAGTCAAAAATTCAGCAGGGCAAACATTAAGTCCTGTAGTCCTATAGGGAACATCAAAAACAATATATGGAAAATAGTGAGCTTCATGTTGCTCCTGAACTGTGGCACTCATAGTGACAGCTCCCATTTCTTCTCTTTTAGGATGGCTTTGCTGCCTCTTTGCAGATCCAAGTTCCTGGCTTTCCCATACTTCTGTGGTTTTCACTGAATAGGCTTCTCACTCACAGCTTTACAGATTGCTCTCCAAGGGACACATTGCCTGGCCTCCCAGGCCTTCTGAAATTGAGTGGAAGTCCTCTTAACCTCAGAACTCTAGCATTCTGCAAGCGCCTAAAACCAACACCACATAGATGATGCCAAGGTCTGCTGCCAGCTGGAGCAGAAGCCAGGCCTTCCTTCTTTCATGGCTGTAGGAGTCAAGTGCCTGGATCACTGTGTACTCTGAACCCGTTTTGTTATATATATATATATATATAATCTTATATTATCTTA
>PVKN010035857.1:0-11539 GCA_004027915.1 Capromys pilorides | reverse complement strand
TGTTTAGACAGGATATAATGTCTGTAATTCCAGCACTTGGGGGGCTGAAAACAGGAGAATCACTACGAGAGGGATCTACATAGTGAGACCCTGTAGACTCTGTACTAAATACAAGAGAGAGAGAGAGAGAGAGAGAGAGAGAGAGAGAGAGAGAGAGAGAGAGAGAGGAAAGGATAATCGTATTATCTCAAAACTAGAGATCTGAATCTAATCAAATTGAAAATACGTTAGAAGGGGTATCAATATGTGGAACCATTTCAAGGTCATTACCAAAGTAAACTGTGACATCAGTGTACAAAGATTTCTGCTGCTCAACCACCCTCAGAGCTTTCAGGATATCTCCCAATTCTTCAGGCCCAACCTGCGTCAGAATTTCCACAGTTGGAGAAAGAAGAATCTATTCTGTTTTTTCCCTTAAACTTAATTGTGTGTAGCTTATATTCAAGACATTGTATTCTAGTATTTTGAAGCTTAATTATTTCAAGTTTGTAATAAGGGTTTTGGAATTTTCTTTGCCTTAAGCAATTTTTGATATGTTACTGATATATCAAAGTTAAGTGATGCTAATCATAATTATAATTCTATACCTTTATGAATACACATAAATTCTTTACATTTTTTGATAGAAAAGTTCTTTAATCAATACAAGTTTACACATCAACACTTATGGCCTAACTAGAATAAGTCTGTCCAAAACTCTTATTACAGAAAAGACAGATAATGAGCAATACATAGTGGGTCTTAATTCTATTATAAGACCTTTCAAAAGCAAAAATCTCATTTCTGAAATAATTCTAATATGTTATTTACAGATGAAAACAGCTGTCTGAGAGGTCAAAACATGCAGTGCATGTCACACATAAAGCAGTAGTATTGTCATTTTTCATATTCATAAAATTTTAAAAAATAAGAACTAATCTTTCTACTTACTAAAAACCATCAACCATCAAAATCATTGCAACTTCATAATGTGTAGCCTTGACTTTTATCTTTAATTTTCAGGTTTGTGGATTTCCAATAAGAAAGTTAAAGATTTGTTTTTTCTATTGGAAATGGAAAGGACGTTAATGAAGCAAAACCTTAGAGACTCAGATTTCTCGCCTATCATGGAGTCACAGCAAATTCTCAGCACAGCTCAGAGTAGGAAAAATGGGGTGATACTCACCCTGGGCACTTGCAAGGGGAAAAGGGGTAGGAGAGCTGACGGAGCTTGTCACCAGGCCTGAGCAAAGGGAGGGAAATATTTATAGCTCTCGGGAATCATTAAATCAAGTCTCCAGAGTGCTAGGGCCCCCTGAACTTTGAAACTTGCATTTAGTCCAACCATGAAATATGGAAATGCATGCTATGCAACACTTGCATTGCCACTACCATTTTGCCTATGTCATGTTGGTTAAGAATTCAAGGTTCTTGTAACTGCTTCCTGTGATTATCATGCTAACAAACTGTTTACACAGAAATTAGGAAAATTTCAGAATCAAATGGCATGTGGATCTTATAAATCAAAGAAAAAAAGCTTTCACATCCATAAGACTGTACCCATTCAAAATGATTCCATCTAAATGTTAATTATAATTCTGTTTTTCTGGTATGTTTCATAGTGATCACTGTTACTGACTATTGAGTGAGCAAGATAAATCAACCTCTGTTTATACGAGGCTATGGCATTGAATAGATGAGTGACAAGAAAGATAGTGGTAAGGATTAGAGAATACACATACACACACACACACACACACACACACGCACACAAATAGGCATTCACCAAATAACTTTAAAAATCACTTAAAGTCCTAAAGAAGAGACTATCCATTCTGAGCCAATATTCTAAATTCCCCACATTCACATGCTTCGTAGCAGCGGGCCTTATGCACCTGGAGATAGCATGAGAATCTTAGAGCAAGCACACGATTTGGAGCTGCTAACTACCATCTATTCTCCCACTTTGCTTTCCACTTTAAGCAAACCCTCCCCACAAAGAGAGGTATTTATTTGTGTTTTCAGTTAAGTTGACTATCTCTCCACACTTCCTGCTGATGAGTCATTTATGCAGTTTACTGAAAAAAATAAATTGAGAACCAAAGCACTGCAAAATTAAGGATCAAAGACGCAAAACTGACGTAAGCCCCTAATAGATATGGGTTAAGAATTTAATCAGCAAACAAGCTGGTCAGTACACCAGGACTGTGCTGCCAGGGAGACTGATTTTGGGGATTTTCCCCTGGGGATCAGCACAGCTAGCCTCTCTGAAGCATCTGTGCCACTGTGCTCAGCAGACACTTATAAAGAGAGCAAACATTGATATTTGGTCAAGAAGCTAAACCACACTCTCAGGATCCTATGGAAGGAACAATCTTGTGCTTGCTCCTAGGGAGAGCGATGTAAAAGGTGGATATGTTTGTCTCTGTAAATGAAAGGCCTGAATGGAATGGGAGACCACAGGAAAACAGAGCAAACGCACCACTTACACAGTGCAGAGGTGGAGAGAGGCCTCCATCCTCAGCGTGAGATATCTGGCTATGCAACAGAGGAAGCAGAAGGGAGATCCCCAAGTAACCCCAAAGTGGCTGAGTCTGCATTCCACAAACAGACCAGTTTGTCCTTTGGCTGCCACGTGGAAGATAAGATCTTCTTCTGGATGCATTTTTGAATGACATTAAGAAAAGAGAGAGAGAGAGATGGATATCCATATGCATACTTCACTAAATATTTATGCATCTTTTATATATCTAGAAGGGGGGGTGGTGCTCGGGAGATAGCTCAGTAGAATAAGCGCTTGCCTGGCAAGTGCAAGGTCCTGAGTTCAATCTCCGGTCCCTCAAAAAAATAAATAAATAAAAATAAAATAAAATATCTAAAATGAGCAGTTGAGATAGCTCAGCAGACTCATGGCCTGTTTTGGCAAGCTCAGGGACCAAGTTTGATTCTTGGTCCCACATGCAGTGCTGGCCCCACCCCCAGGGCACACTGAGCCAGTGAAGGAGTTGAGCATGGTGGCACATGCTTGTAATCCCAGCACTGGGTAGGCTGAAAATAGGAGGATCAGTATAAGTCTGAGCTGTGCAGTGAGACCCTGTGCCAAATACATAAATGAAAAAAAAAAAAAAAATTAAAAAAAAGAGGGGCCTGGAGAGATATCTCAGAGGAATAAGCATGGACCTGGCAGGTACAAGGACTTGAGTTCAGACCTCAGCCCTGCATGCCTGGTGCACCATCTTGGCCCCAGTTCCCTGGGTGTGCCATCTCCACCCTGGATGCAATAAAAGAAAGAAAGAAAAAAGAAATAAATAAATTTAAAAAATAAAATATCTAAGATGGATAAAAGCATCACCAGGATAGTAATATATGTGTTAATCTTTAGGATGATATCATGAGTTACTGTTATTCTCATTTCATAGGTGAAGAAAATGAGCTTTGCCAGTGTCCTTAGTAGGTACAATCTATCTGAGTTCTAAGTTCCAGTAATTAGGCACCACTGTGCTGCCTGCCTCCCTTTGAAAATGAATATATATATATATATATATATTTCATTTGCTTTTCTATCATATCAAATCCTTTCTACTATGCAAAGAATCAATTCTTCATATAAAGACTCTCTTACTATCACCCCAAATCCACAATCCACAAGGCACACTTTGCAATTATCATGAACATTTTTTTCACAATGAACAATGAGTGTGGGGTCATCACAATATGATGACTAAGTGGGTTGTTCTTTTGTGTTGGCCCCTGATGCTCCCGTAACAAACTGCCATATGCTTATTGACTTAAAACAGCCCAATTTATTACTTATAATTCTGGAGTTCCAAAGTCTCACTGAGCTAAAATCAAGATATCAGCAGGGCAAGGCTCATTTTGCAGCCTCCAGGGAGACTCCATCCCCTCTCCTTTACAGCTCCAAGAGGCCGCCTGCATTATTTGGCTCTTGGCTCCTTCCTGTATCTCCAAAGGCAGATGATGTTCAGCATCTTCAAATCTTTCTCTAACTGATTTCTCTTCTTTTCCCATGCTCTTCACTATAGGATCTTTGTCATTTCATTGGCCTTATTGGGTAGTACAAAAATTTATCTCACTATTTTAATGCAAGTTAATTAACATCCTTAACTCCATCCACAACTTTAATTTCCCTTGCTATGTAACAACATATCCACAGCTACTAGTTATTTAGCCATGAACATTTTTAAGAAACCACTATTTAAGCTGCCACATTTCCCATTAGGATTCTCTCATCTGTCAGTCTGTGTTCCTGTTATTGTCTCCCTAACTTCCTTCCTGGAAGCAATGTTCTAAAAGGGGCACCCTAGCAGGTGGGTCAGACTTCAATAGGCAGAAGGGCCTGAGCCCAAGGCAGACGAACCAGTCTGCCCTGATATCACATACCTACTCTCCTTTCCTGTTCACAAAACCCCATCAACTCTGCCAGTTGTTTGACTACAGTGTGAACATTTCATCCTTGCCTCAAGGGATCCACTTCTATGACCTACCACAAGGACGCTTTATCTGCAATAATTGGCAGTACCACATAGTTTACATATGTCATCTTGAAAACCCATCCTAAATATACTAAAGAGCCAGGTCCCTCATGTCAACAATTTGAATTCAAATCTCAGTTTAACAACCTATTAATTATGTGATCATTAAAAAGTTATTTAACTTCCTTTGGTCTCTATGTTTCATCTGTCCAATTGGGGTAATGCTATCTGAAAGGCCTGTCATGAAGATCAAAAGGCTTAATGCACATAAATCCCTAACCTAGTAATTAGCACAAGTGCTTAATTAGTAGAAGCTGCATAGGACACATCAGAAAACATTTTCCCTAAAAAGCCAGACAGTAAATAGTTTAGCCTTTGTGGAATACATGGTTTCTCTTTCAAGAATTAACTCTGCCATTGTAGTATAAAAGCAGTCATTCACAAAAAAAAAGAGTACAGCATTGTTCCAACAGTAAAACTTTACTTTATAAAGGAGAGCTAGGTTTTGTGAAGAGGCCAGCTTGCTGATCCTGCCATTTAGCTACATATCATAGGTGCCCAGGTGATGTCTGTTGACTTTCTGACAACAAAGTGAATAAATGAATACAAATACTAAAAGTCCCAAATTCTTCCTGGGCTCTGTACCTAATTTTGAACTCAGAGACAAAGTCGCCTGACTGATCTTCGAGGCCTCATTAATATTTCATGTTGTTTCTTTGCCAGTATGGTAAGCTGACATGGCCTCAAATTCTTTTGACCTTCTTCTTGGCTTCCTAGAATTCCTGCTTTGTACCATAGGAGCAGGCCAGGCCCAGCTCCAGTCATGCCCACTGCAGGACAAGCCCCGCTCATGCAGTGCAGGGTCTTGGAAGGGCACCTTCCTTCCCCAGATGACAACCGTGATGCTATCTGGAATGGAGAGGAAGCAGCCAGCCAAGCTCTTTCTGATTTCCTAACTCAAAATTGAGAGCAAACTAAAATTGTTGTTTTAAGCCCCTAATTTTTTAGGTTGCTGATCATATAAAGCATATAAGCAATCAGAACAACTGGGAATTTTCCTCTAAAAGGCTTTATCTGACTGCCCCAGTTCCACCAAATTAGGTCAGATTCTCCTCTACTTTGCTCTTCTCTTCATTATGACAGTCCTTGTTATAATTCATGGAGTGATTATTACAACAACTCATGAAAGGTCTTTCTCCCTTGTAGAATCTGAGCTCCCTGAAGGCAAGATTGGGGTTCCCCATGTTTCCTGACTTCTGCAACACCCAGGTGGTTACCTGGGAAACAGTGCTGACAACTACTGAAGGCTACTTTACAACACTTTTTTCTAGAAAGGTCTATGGATTTCTGCATTCTCTATCTCAAGAGCAACATATGTCATCACTGAGAAGGAAATACCAAAAAGTTTTAAAATCTCCCACAAAGGCTTTTCTTCCTGGTCTTTCTTTCCTATGTTCTTATCTATTTGTTGGACCACTTGACAGAGTTTCTGTTTTCCTCGTACCCAGAGCATCCACACAGCTGCCCTCGGAACACAGACTTCTTCAGCGATGCAGCTTTCTGTCATGTGGAAGACTCCAGAATTAAGTTTCTGCCACCGCCCAGCAGGAGACTCTGCTACTCTGCAGATAGAGCCCAACCTACACACCCTCAAACACTGCCACCTCTGTGGATTCAGCCCTGGCTGCCTAGGAGCCCTTCATAGAAAAGAGGCAGTCTCATTCTCCATATACCTGCTACTGAGGATGGAGTGAAGGAGAGACTTTCATCAAGACATAAGAGAGCTTTTGGCCTGAGAACCTAGAAGAGAGCCCACATGGAACATGTCAACAGCCCACCCGAGTTAAATAAAAGCAACACTTCCTACTTCCAATTCTATCTCCATCCCCATCAACTAATGCCCAGCTTCTGCCCCCCCCCCACTAACTACAAACTTTTAACTATTATCATTGGCATTTAGGAGCTAATCTATTGATTACATCAAGCCAGAGGGCCCTATCCTTTCCACTTACCCACCTACCCACAGCGATGTTTCCTTTCACAGCCCAGAACCTAAAGTTCTTCATTGTGAAGTGGCAATAGTGCCTGCTTATTGGCACTGTTGTAGGGATCCAATATTCATAAGGAAAGCTAAGCAATCATAGATAAGAACTACCTGCCAGGCATTGCGAGATAAACTCCAGAGGTAGAGCAGTCCCTCTTGTCCATGGGATATACATTCCCAGACCTCCAGTGAATTCCTAGAACAACAGTAGTATTTAAACCTATGTATGCTGTGTTTTTCCTATATGCTCTACAGCTTTGCTTCCCAGTACATAGTTAATCTGTCTTCCCAGGTTGTTTCCCCTAAATCTCCTCTACATTTCTATTCTCATGCTTTGTGCAATTGCATAAAATAAGTGTTCTTTGAACCGAAACAACTGTTATACCACAGCACAGAGATCTGATAACCAAAATGCCTGCTAAGTTACTGTGGGGAAGCAGTATATAGAGTTTAAATGTACTAAAGGAAGAAACAATCAATGTACAGCATAGGAAGAACAGGACAGAGGCAGGGAGGGAAGGAAGGAGAAATTTCATCACGTTATGCAAACACTATGCACAGCTTAGCATTCAGGAATCATTTGTTTCTGAATTTTCCTATTTAATATATTCAGACCTCAGTTAACCACGGGCAACTGAAACCTCAGAGAGAAAAGCTAAGGATGAGGGGGGATTACTGTATTTAGTCCTGACTATGTGGTTCTGAGAGAAACATTTTGATAATTGACACTTTTTAGATGTAGAAACTGAGGGTGCAGACAGTTTTAGCAATTTGCCCAAGACCTCTTCTTGATATGCTGGAACAAGATGTCTATAACTGTTCAGTGCCTGTTATGGCCTGTGTGTAGGTGTACCCCAAAGCCTCATGCAGAAGTCATGGGGTGGCTTCTAGAGGTTGTGAGTAATTCATGACCCAATGCTGAGATTATGGCTGTGAGTGCTCTACCCTCCTGCAGTGAATATCCTGGATATAATATGAGCAAGGGAGAGAAGCTTGTTAGCTGCCACAGATGCTGCTCCTCCCTTTGCTGTTTTGTTGTTTTTCTGCTGTGATAAATGTCTGCTCTCTGCCATGTGCTATCCTGCCTTAGAGCCAGCCAAGTATGGACTGAAACCTCCACTAACTGTGAGCTAAATAAACCTTTCCTTGCTTAATTTTGTGTGTCAGGTACACACAAAATTAACTGGTACAGTGCCCTAGAGTCCAGCACTCACATTCTGAAGTTGGATGTTGTGGGCTAAGATCCAGCTTCCACAGCATTCTGGCTGTGCCCTCTCATTTGCCAACCTGGCTAAGCAGCTTGGTGAAAAGCATCTCCCTGGAAACATCCTCCTTATCTTCATGGCTGCCCCAGCCAAGAGACTGGGTAGCCACTCACCAGGAGCTCAGTCCATGGGAGATTCAGCCACTCTCCTAACAGTCTCCCCCTCCCTTGGACATGTAAAGGCAGAGTTCCAAATTAGGTTTTAACACAGTTCACTGCTCCTGGACCTATGTGAAGCTTCCAGACACAGAAAGCTACTCAGACTCAATCTTTTCTACCTGCCTCTGTCATTCCAAAGGGGACCAAGAAGTATGTGCAAAATGCACCAGGACCTCTCTGTTCCCTCATCTCCAAAGGACTCTCAATACAGAGGCAGAATAAGGAGGGATACAAAGTAAAATTGCCCCTACAACTCAGACCAAATAGTAACTACCTGCCTGAGTGTCTTCTTGGTAAATATTCAAAATCCTATTTCCCCTGTAATTATTAGTTCATTGAAATGTGTTTTCCAATTTTACCAGATATTTTGAAGTTGCAGATATACTATAGGATGTAGGAATTCCCAAGAGGACACCCCAATCGATGTTGCCTCCACCCTACCCCACAAACGTATTCTTCTTTAACCTAATAAATCCCTGGCCATTCCTCAAAGCAGAAGAGAAACATTTGCTGAATGTACAAAAGCAAGCGAGAAGGAAAGCTCTGGACCAAATAATTGCTTCAAGATGAAACATCTTTAAAATTACATAAAGGATTTTCTTCAACACTTTTAGGTCTACACGGCAGGCACTGTGTGAGGTGCTGAACAAGTTTTGTTTAATCCTTACAGCAAACAGGTGAATCACAGAATATTCTCCAGACCTTCCAACAAGGAATGTAAGGTCCAGAGATGTTGAAAACTGCTTCCTTGTCACAGAGCCAGTGTGAGGCAGAGACGGGGCTCATATGTACATCTGCTAGACTCTGATGCCCAGTGTTTCTGTGTGTCTCCCTGAAAATAGGATTGGTTTTGTCTCTTGGACTAAGAAAGCCCTGACCTCCATTCCTGCCATGCATCAGCTCCAGAAATTTTCTCAACAAAGAAATCAACAATTCAAGTTAGTAGTAGGCAAGCACCTTGGATGGATACAGAAGGGGCAGCTACTTGTGGGAAAGGTGACACTGCAGTCTGATAATTAGGATCACTGTGACAAGGATGGCTCATTTCATGGATACCACTCAGACATACATGGACCAAATTTGGTAGTTGAAGTAACTAATTAATATGACTGAACTTGGCCTTCTCCAAACCATCACTGTGGTGCCATACAGGCAGAGCCAGAGCTTCATCCAAGATGTCACATTTTCACAAACCACTGCCTTAGAATCCTTGATTTGACTTTTAAAAATCAAGTTGAAGGTCTTTTCCCTTATGGGAATGTTCAGAATACCAAAGGCCACTTTTACACAGCTAAAATTCACTGCTTCTCTGGAGAGTAGCTTCCTGCCTTCCACCCCCCCTACCACCCTCCACCCCTCACCCCCACTCCCCGTGGCATGTCAGGTGCCATAGGAATTTGAAATGTACTTTTTATATTTTAGGAGCATGAGACATGAATACATATATGGGGTTCATAGAAATATTCTAATAGTTTACAATGTATAAAGTGCAAGTTCATATCTCTCTTACCTACTCTATTTCCTATTCCCCAAGTCATTCCTGTCCAGAAATAGGTACTTTGATCAACTTGATACACATCTTTCCAGCTTTTTTCTACATATTGAAACAGATAGCAATGTGTGTTCAATTGTTAAATAGTTGAAAATAGACTACATGAATTATTCTGTAGCACTTTTTCTTTCTTAGCCCATTTCCACCCCACACATATATCTCTGTTATTATTACTATTACTTTAAATTGTTGCATAGCAACAATAATTTCTTCAGTCATTTCTCTGTCAGCATGTGCTACGTTAATATGAGTTGTCGCTATTATGAAAAATGTCATGAAATTGCTTATACATCTGTCCTTTTCTTTAGACTATGAGGGCAGATGCCTAGAGATAGAATTACTGAGTCAAAAATATATATTTATGTTTATTTTTAATTTGGATATAAAAACTGCCCAATTATACCCTCTTAGGAAAAAGATAATTTTCTCTTCAACCAATAGCCTATGAAAAACTGGAAATTTTGCAACACCAGCTTCTCAAACCACTGAATGAGAGCTTTGCTCCACCATCTAAAATGTTATTCTTAATATCAGAACTTCCTCGTAGCCTATGCATGTTGGCACCCTGTTCTCAGGAGGCATCTGGTGGCTCCCTTGTACTCCAGTATAACTGGATGAGCGTCCACACTCCCTACTACAGAGTTCCTACTGGCTCAGGTCCTCACAGCTCTTAGTTCTTCCTGATACTCTTGCTTCCATCCACTCACTTCTCATATTTTGGATCCTCAGCTAGAGACCAGCCTTTTCTAATGCAGAAACCCACCGAGTCACTTTCACATGCCCAACCCCAGCCACAGTATCTCACTCCTATCTTTTGAATGAATGGTGGAAGAGAGGGAAGAAGAGAGAGGAAGGTAGGTTGGTTGTCTAACAAACCTCGGAGGGTACCAACCCAATAAGATGCGGGAGAGCTCTACATGGGCGAATTCATGCTTACCAGTCCTGCTATGGCCTATAAATTTGAGCTTTTGAAACCAGAAAGAGGATGTGTTTGATTTATGGGACATGCTCCTACTATAAAACTGACCTGGGTGAACCTGCTCACTCACTTCCAGTAAGAACAGCAAGCTAAAATTTAGGGCATGAGATAGAAAGGCCACGCTTGGAATTTCCCAAATACTGTTCATCCATTTCTGCCCCTGCAGCTGTTTAAATACTAACCAAGCTACATTTGGAAGTATGAAAATCAAAGATGCTTCTGGTTCAGCCTTACCTCTTTTGCAGGCTTTGTCCTCTCGGTGCTCAGAGGCCTTCCTATGAACACGCTATCTTCTTCCCACATAATTTCTCAGACATCCTGCAGGATTCCTGCCCACTCCATCCTGCCTTCACTTTCTTTCCTGAGCAAAGGAACCCCCTAAAGGGAATCCTGTGCTCATTATTTAAACAGCTGGGGTGCTGCTTTGTCTTTTTTCTGCCCACATGGAGTGTACTAGACTTAAGGGATATGTTTTATCAGGGATACTTAAGTTGACTCAGGCAATTTCCAGGAAAAAGTGAAACTTTCCTCCATGCAGTCAACTTGGAGGAACCGCCTATAACTAAGGCTAAAGCTGTGTAAACTATATCTAAAGTCACTAAGTACACAAAGGTCAGCATCCACACATAAAAGAAATGGAGAAAAAATGAAAGAGGGAAAATAGGGTGCGAGAGAGGAAGGAAATAATCTTAAAGAAAGGTACAAACATTGCGGTGGAAGGACCTGGTGTATCTTATTTGCCAAAATAATGAATCCCTGCACTGCCATCTCTGGAGGGCCCTCTATCACGCCAGTTGAAATATACTACACTCACTCAAACTAGCTCCTAGGTGCCTGAGATGCTTCCTTTTCTGCTAATGATCAAATGTTTATTTTATTCACAGGTTGCTTTAATATTCCAGGCTTCCAGATTGTTGTAACACATCTGCAACTTTGGATGCGAGCTTCCTTGCTTAGTCTGTCAATCTTATAACATATTCAAATTAGCATGTCCAAACCTACCAACTAATATTCAAGGGACCTCTTCTAGAAATGCCTCTACTATACTGTTTCTGCATTTATAGCTTTA
>PVKN010035856.1:0-11556 GCA_004027915.1 Capromys pilorides | reverse complement strand
AGACTATCCTGAAATAACCTGACACTCAGTGCCACAGCCCTAGAGACAAGAGTTGCTAACTTTCACAACTTCTTTTAAGCCAGTCATTCTGCAATTGTATTCATGCTTGTGTATGCACATACACACATGTGTATGTACATGGATAGATGAATGTTCAAGTGCCTGCTATGTCCACATCTGTGTGTGTAGAGTTGGAAAAGATAGACAGGGTGAGTGCTTGGACAACTCTTTCTCAACACTACCTTGTCCAATAAGAAAATTCAAATAGAGAGCAAAAGCCTCATCTGGATGTGACATCTAGCTATAGTGTTATTCCATGGATCAGTTTCCAGCCCAGAGAAACACCTTGGGAGGCTTCCTATACTAGTGTTCTGAAATCACAAGATGCTGGTGAAGAACTGAGGAAGCAGAGCCAGGGCTAGAAGCTGAGCAAGAGCACTGTCATCTGGCCAGGAAGTGCTGTCAGACAGAAAAAAAAATAATCATAGGCATAGCTGGTGACATGAGAGATAGTGGAAGACTAGAGAATCACCACTGTTATGGGTATTTGAAAGCCTCCTGTGGATGGTGAGTAGAAAAATATTTTTGAATTGACATCTCTTTATCCCTGTTGTAAAAAGCTGATGTAGAGAAAGAGAAAAATAGCCTCTGAGATGCAGATCCACCCTTGGCAGTAGTTTGAAGAAATGGATAAAACTCCCTTCCCTGGTTCCCCACTCTAGAGAGGCATTTGAGACATGCTCCAGTTTTCTTCAGTTCAGCGCAAATGAAAATGCAAAAGCCACACACATATCTTGGAAGTCAGCTGAAATATAAAATCAGCTGCATATTTATAAGCCTCGAGCTCCTTTCTACTCTGCAGATGTGTCATCTTCCCTCCTCCTTCAGGACAGAGTGTTTATCATTGCTAGGATGAGATACCTGCAGCAGGCTGACTTTACAGAGTGTTATGGTTTGTGCCTAGTTGTAATTAACTCATGATCCGCTGAGATTATGGATGTGAGTGCTACACCCAGCTTGGGACATATAGCCTGAGTGCAGCTTAAGGGAGACAGACTTGTTGCTGTTACTCGTCCCTTTTGATCTCTACTCTTTGCCACCATTATGAAAGGTTGCTCTCTGCAATGTGCTGCTCTGCTTTGGAGATAGCTCAGTATCCACTGACACCTCCAGTAACTGTGAGCTAACTAAACTTTCCCTTCCTTCATTTTGGGTATTGGATATTTGTCCCAGTAATGAGAGAAGAGTAACCGAGACACAGCGGTTGATTGAGCTCACAGTTTTGGAGAACCCATAGCAATGCCCCAGCATTGATGTGGGTTTGGTGAAGACTTCATGGACGATGGAAGATGGATTCACAATACCAGGAGTACATAGGGGGGAGGGCTGAGATCACATCTCAAAACAAGAAGCCAAGGACAGAGACATGGGTCCCCACAGACTTCTTAAAAGCACACTGCCAAGTGACCTAAGGACCTGCTACTATCCCTGCCTTTCAGATTTTTCACTGCCCAAACTCACAACCTTGGGAACAGAACATCCAACAGATGAATATTCATGACCACACCGAAGCTACTTCTAACATCAACAATGACCATGCACTTCCTCTCCAACTTCCTGGAGGATTCTTGCCTTTCTCTTCTGCTTAGCTGACCTGTTCTGCCTTTGCCCATTTCTCCAGCACATTCCCACTACTAGTGCTGTCTCATCTGTGACACAAATGAGGGCCATAATCTGTGATGCCAAATTTCTTGGCTGACCCTTACAGTATGCACTGTGTGGGATTTTTTTTTCTTTTCTTGTAGGGAAGATGTTTCTCCCTGTGATTAAGGTAAAAATGTGACTAAAGATGTCTTGGTCTCTATGAGTTCACAACATTCTCCTACTAATAAATTATCAGTTAAAATTATCTACTTCCTTAGTTGGTCTTTTTCTACTCACATATATCCCTCTCCCTGAACTCTTTCCCAGATGCAATCTAATCTGGAAATAGAAAGCATTCACACATCCCCAGGCCACAGATGACTTTGCCCAGATACCCCCAAGATCTTCATCGCTCTCTGTCCTACCTTGAACATTGGAGTTGACTTTTCCATCTGGACATAGGCAAGGCCTCAGCCTTTTCACACAGAGGAAATTTTAAAAAATAAATAACAACAACAACAAAATACTCAGTGAGGTTCTCTGTGAATGGCAGATGATTACAGCAATTCTGGCTCCAGCACTGGGTACAGGACCAGAGGCATCCAGTTAGACTGCCTGTCACCCAGAACAACCAGGACACTACCCTGGATTTTCAGACAGCAGTCACGTACTCGGTGCTCCTCTTTGTCCAGAGGTTGTGGTCAAATGCACTGAGAATGATTCTGAGTAGTGCTGTTTGCAGCACTGTGGGAGCAATGAGGACTGGCCACTTGGGATCTGGAGGCTATTCCAGGAGTAAGAATCTGGGAGCAGAGAAAGACATTTGCACCATTGTGTGGAGGATTAAAATATGCCAGTCCAAATATGCCTTTTTGGCATAAGGATTATTTTGAGCTGAAGGCATTTGAGAATTAACAGATGCAGAAAGAACACTCCCAGCCCTTGCCTTATCTAGCTTAAACCAGAAATGCTGAGAAATGAGGGCTGCATAAATCCCCTCTCCTGGGAAGTTTTATGGCCATGAGGACGATGGAAAGGCAGCCCTGAGATGAATCTGTGCACACAAGTCAGATTGTTTGTTCTCCAATACTTTTAGCTCCCTATAGTTTATTGCCTTTGGAAGCCAAAAACTTGTTCTTTTGTTTGATCACTTCGCAACAAGTTTATTGTTCTTTGTTAAGATGTCACATAAGCTGGAGTTCTGAACAGCCCTTTGAGATACTTACTGCTGGGTTTCTGTAGGGTATAGTGAGCTGCACATGTTAATAAATTCTGTTTTTCTCTCGCGAATCTGTCTTTTGCCAGTTTAATTTGCAATGTCCTATCTGGGAAGCCTTCGAAGGTACAGGAAAGTTCTCTATGTCTCTCTGTATTTGTCTCTTTGTCTCTGTTTCTCTCTCTCTCCCCCTCTCTCTCCCTCCCTCTCTCCTTCTATGGTAGCAGTCCTTTTAATCTCAGTAGTAATGACTATACTTCCTTTTAGAAAGTACTTATTCTATGGATTCTTCCACTTTGCTATGATATGAACTCAAAGCCAAGCCCCTGCCATGGAGGTGTTCATAGTGCTTCAAGGGAGAAATTTAAATGTGACTTAAATGTGACTCCTAGTGTTCTGGAAGAAATGGATCTGGGATGAGAGGCATCATGTCTGCTTGCCAGTGCAGGTTGGGTATAGGATCCTGATTCAGATGAATTTCTTTTTTCCCTGCAGTTGCATTACATGAAATAAAACAAATCTGTATGTAAATAGATGGAAACCTTATTGCAAAGGATTATTGCAACAGGAGATACGAAAATATTGCAATGCAAGTTTGATGGAGATCATTGCTGTAGGATGAGGACTCCAATCAGGAAATCTGCACATGCATCACAGGTGAGACAGGAAAGGGCATTTAGTGTACAGAGAGGAAAAAGATGAAAGGAAATAGGATGATGCATGCAGGATGGAGGTGGCTGCAGCCACTGTGCTCCACTAATGTTTGTTTAAGTCCTGATAAGAGAACGTATTCCATCTATCCTTGTCGTTTGGTACAAACAGGTCAACTAATAATTTATGGGGCAAAAACTGGGACTCTGATGAAACACTTGCATCTGGCCTTGTCCTAAGTAAGCAAGGTGGTAACCTCTGAGAGACTTATCTAAGCCACATGGAAAGGATGATCTTTTGCAGAAGCTGCTCCCTAAAATATAAAAAGAATTGGGCTGTTTGCTTTCTGATATTTTCTATGAGTACCATCTCAGACAAAAAAAAAAAAAAAATACTGCCTCTTGCACTTTGAGCTTAAGCTTCTGTTTCCTTGTTAAAAAAAAAAAAAAAAAAACTGATATAAAATGGCTCCTGCGTCGGGGAAATTGTGAGGATTACAGTGAAACCTTCCTAAAAGAAGTCAGCACAGTTCCAAGCACATCACATGACTCTAATAATAGTAGCCTTTGTTATTACTCTGACTAATTTTGTTGTTGTTTTGTCTGAATTGTGAGCTTTGGTTTATTAAAGCAATTTTTACTTCCTATGTTGAACTGATACAACTAAACAGAGTCTATAGCAAAGCACTTAGCAAAGGAAAAGAGTATGTGATTCGTCTTGATATGGTCTCATTACCATGGAGGAGAGTGCTGATGGCTTTGGAAGCATTTGACCCAACCTCAGACTCTGCATGTTCATTTCCTGAAACTCTATAATTTGCAGAGGGCTATGTGCAAACTAAATGAGCACAGACATGTGGGGTGTCCTGGCCAGAAGCTCTTCTGGACCTAGTGGCAGGTTGGTCCTCTGAGGGCTGCACCACTGGGTCTCAGTATAAACTCAGATTTCTGCCCCTCTGACCTCATCTTCCCTCTGCATAAGCATTTAGACTCTTCCAGCCCTCTCTTCCCTACTCCAGGGATAGAGCTTTGCCTGACATCTTATTGGTTTGGAAAGGATTCCAGCGAGACTTATAAGGGAGTCCTAAATATTTCATGGGCTCATCTGCCTATTTAATTATGTCTACATGCAAAAAAGACTTCCTGGCTAGGCATACATTTTGCAATACTGTTATATAAATATTTAAACAGCTGAGCTTCTCTGTATCCTCAGGAAAAGCACCACTCTTTGCTTGGGAAGAGGCTCAAGGTGAAGCAGCTGTGAAACCGTGTGCCTCTCAGAAGTAGATCTCCACACATAAGTGGGGTGACTAATTTCTATTTTTAAAGTTAATTGAACTGAAAAAAAAAAGGCAGCTTTTTCACTGGATTCCTTGCTACATTGCTAATAATGTGCTATCCTGGGACTTCAGAATAAAGGAGACACAAATGAGAATCCTGATTTCACCATTTACCAACTGGGTAAAACTGGAAAAATCATTTAGCCACACTTAGCCTTATTTTGCTCGCCATCCCACAATTCTATCATTTCATGAATATAATGTAAAGGAAATCATGCAGTACATAACCTTCGAAAATAGGCTTTCTCTTTTTTAGCCATTATGTTGAAGTATAACTAACTTCCAAACATCTGTAAATATTTTATGTATAAAACTGAATGAGCATGGTGATAGCAACACAGGTCTGAAACACCTGTGCTTTCAATGTGTGCATCTCCTCCGGAAGGTTTGTCCTGTCCTCTTCAATTGCCACTATGACAGTGTGGGAGGAACTCTCAACTAGGAGCTACCCTCTTAGCAATGCTTTAAGTATGGATCAGGGTGTATCTAACTAGAACTCTATGCTGCACAGTGGAATCCAGAGCTTACTGGTGCTGAATGGCTGTAAATTTGTTCCCAAACACCTCTGTGTGTCTGCCTTCCCTTGTCTGGGTCCCCTCCTCTAAGTACCATCCTGCTCTCTTCATTTAGAAATTTGACTGCTTCAGGTTCTTTACTTAATGGCCTTGCCTCCTCCTTGTCCTCCTGTGTGTGTCTTACTTCACAGAGCGCAGTGTCTCCTGAGTTTGTTCTTTCATTCTGTTGCAAATGCCAGGATTGCCTTCTTTGGAAAGCTATATAGTATTCCGTGAAATGCTCATACCACACTTTGCTTCCCCATTTATCCACCATTGGTCATGAAATTTGCTTCTATGCCTTTTATGAACAGTGGCACAATGAATGTGGGGATTGCAAATGTCTTTTCAAGATCTTGGTTCATTCTTGGAGATGCACCACAAAGTGAGATTGCTGTATCACAGCAAGTTTCTGTTTTAAATTTTCACATTGAATAACTTCCTCAAGATTTATGCAGGTTGGTGATTACATATTTAAAATAGAAATTATTTGCTTATTAAAAGCAACTTGATCTATCTCAGTCTTGATGGAGGCAGGTCTCTCCAGGGCGTTCACACAAAAGAATTTGCTTATCTTTTTAGTAGTAAAGTAGGGAAGGAATGTGGAATGAGGTTCATGTACAAAAGGACTGAAATGATGGGGCCAACATTAGAGGCAGGAGAAGCAGAAAGATGCTGACAATGACAACCAACACCCTTGGGGACAAGCAGGAGTGGAGGTCATGGTCATTCACAAAGCAGAAGTCAAGGAGAGAAGTCACTGTCCCTGAGTCCTACCAAAAGGCTTACTAGGGAGGAGGCAAAAGGATGTGGCCTGAAGAAGCACAGCTTCCACAGATGTAGCTGGAAAGACAGGGCCTGAGCTCCCCTCTGGGCCCCAGATTTCTTGCTGAGGGCTGGCTGAGGCCAGCAGGAAGCCAGCAGAGCAGGAAATGAATACAAAGTGACCTTTTCAAACCAGCTCCCTTTGGCACAGAGCAGGGCAAAGAAGGCCATGAAGGGATCTGGGGACAAATAGCAAATAACAAGCCTGACAAATAGCAATACAAGTTTGTTTATTTAACAAATATTTCTCCAATGTTGACTATTTCCAAAGTTCTGTCCTATGAACACAGTGAACAAGACAGTAACACCCACATCCTGATTTCTAGTTCAGGGGTACAACTATATACAGATGCTCCTCGAATCATGATGGGGAGATATACCAGTAAATTCTTCTTCCACAAAAATATCCTGAGTGGAACTTGCATAAATGCAAGTACTGAATGGGCCAGTTGTGAATGACAGTACATTGTAGTGATGGGGCTGTCGGGGAGCAGTAGCTCACTGCCAGCATCCAGCGTCACGAGAGGCTCATGCCACCTGTTGCTGGCCTGGGAAATTTCAAAACCCAAAATGTGAAGTACAGTTGCTACTGAATGCCTAGTTAAAAACTTCTAGGTTTAACCTTCATGATCAGGCACTGTCTGGTGAAAAGAGGACGGGTATTGGTCAACTTCCTGTCACTGGGACAAAATACCCAACACCCACAACTTAAAGGAGAAGAAGTTTGTTCTGGACCCTGGTCATGGTCAGTGGTCACAGGATGTGGGCAGGGCACAGTCAGTGCTGAAGCTCAGTCTGAGAGAAGACGAGAGTGGGCTGGGGAATGGATGAACTAGAAGACAGAATATCAAGAGGAGCGAGGGAAAGAACTAAACATGGTGTACATCCTAGAGGTCCTAATCCTCAGGAAATATGTTGCAAGCAGTATAGTTATGGTGTGCCACTCCAAGGCAGAAGCAGCAGGGCCAAAAGGCCTGGTGCAGAAAAGCCGCTCAATCGCAGTCATCAGGAAGCAGAGGGAGAAGATTGGCGCTACATAGGGATCTGCCATTCCAAATTATGCCCTCAGTGACCTGCCCAATCCTACTGAGCCTAACCTCTAAATGGGACACATTGAAGGGGGTGGGATATTTTTGCCTGAAGTCACAACACAGTAAGTATATTTGTTGTTGGAAATGATCTTTTAACAAATAAGAGCAATGGATTTTGAAAGAGTGTGCATAGTGTAGACAGCCACCTTTGAATAGGAAATTGGGGGCATTCACCACTCAAGAGAAGGAGTGACCTTGATGACAGTGTGGACATTGCATCCCTCAGATCACTGAGGAAGGCAAGTTGAGTGGGTACAGTGAAGCATGACTATGTAAGAGCCATGGATGGGGAACAAAGAGAGTTCTTTTCTATTGTTTTTCATTATCTCAGAGAACTCTGATGCAAGCCAAGAGGGAAGAGGATGAAGGAAGAGTTGAAGGTTTGAAGAAAAAGAAGATGTGAAAACATGAGAGAGGAGATTTGTGCACAGGTAAATGCACTACCATGGATATCCATTAAACATTCTTGCCCAGGCAGCAGCCCAAACCAGTGAAATCTGTCACAAGGGGAGGACACAAGCTCAGCACATGTGAAGCCCCTGGTGAGATCCGTGGGCAGAAAGGTGTGGCAAAATGGAGCCAGAGAAATGAAATGCTCATCCAGCAGCCCTGAGGACAGAAGTCATGATCCCCTATGAGATCAGGGTATACGATCAAGGACTTATCAATGGGTGTAGGTGTAGAGTGGGTACTGGGACACTGGGTTACATTTAACCAGTCAATATCAGGGAGAGAAAAGGGATAAGAAAACTGAGGTATTCTCCAATTTTCTCTAATTCCCTTGGAGAAAAGGAATTAATATGATGCAACCTCGGCTCTCTGCTGGATTAGGAAGGACGTGGGCATGACAGTGAAAGTCTGCAGGATGCTAAGACTGCAAGCTCCTCTGGTGTCACATATCTGGAGCTATTGAGCTAGGAATCAGCTGGATTATGTACACTTGGAACTGAGGATGTGGGCAGGGCACAGTCAGTGCTGAAGCTCAGTCTGGGAGAAGATGGGAGTGTGGGGAGGAGATGGATTGACTAGAACACAGAATATCAAGAGGAGCGAGGGAAAGAACTAAACATGCTGTATGTCCTAGAAGTCCTGAATCCTCAGGAAATATGTTGCAAGCAGTATTGTCATAGAGAGAAGTTTCAAGCCAGTAACAAAATTATAAAATAATCATTTATTAAATACAATTTCATTGAACAAATGTGGAAAAAAAGCAAGAAAGTAATTGTCTATCCAAAAGACAAGAAAGATGAGGAGCTCAGATGTGATACAGCTCTATCCCTCCTCTATATAGAGTTTGTGGACACCTTGGCTTCTCCGAGATCTACTGTGCCTATCAATCAGTCTAGAGAACAAGGGTAGCTTCCTAGGAATTCTGCCCCCAGGGATTCACTGGTGTGGAACTTGTAAAGTGTTTGTAACACAGCCTCCCATTATCACAAGTAAGCTGGGATGCACCTTTCTCATCCATCCTTAGTGTTCCCTGTCTTCTCGGACTTCTGGCTTCCTTGATATGAAGAGCACTTTCACTGGAAGGCACAGGCAAACCCTCTGGGGACCTTTTAGAGTATTGCCCAGCACCAGCTTGAATTCCCAAAAGAAGGTGAAACCTGAGAGTTTGCATTTCTAAAAAGTTCCCGGATGAGGCTGATTCAGCTGGTGTGGATGATCACTTTTTAGAACCAATGCTGGGTTGAGGCCCAGAACTGAATTTTTTATTTTTTGTTTTATTTTGTTTGATTTGCTTTGGTTATGATATTATTGTAGGGGTGAATGTAGGACCTTTGCACCAAGCTACCTTCCCAGCTCTTTTTATGTTCTGTTTTGAGATAGGATCTCACCAAGTTACTAACAATTGACCAGGTTGTGCTGGAACTTGTGATCCTCCTGCATCAGCCTCTGAGCATTTTGAGAATAAAGTCTTGGGCCACCATGCCAGACTTCCAGAGCTGTCGAAGCGAGCCTCCTCCCCAGACAATATATATCAAAGAGTAGTGTGTAACAAATGTTCTAGAGATAGATGTCACTAAAAGGTTGAATCTTTTTTTTGGGTCTGGTTCTTCTTCATGCACCCTTGCAGTTTCAGCTCCTGCTGATATCAGAACACTCCATTTCTTTTCTATAATGGAAATTGACTTACTATTTCTATTGGCGTCCTTCCTTGCTCAAAGTCATACTTTATTATACACAGAGCTTAGTAAAGTATAGAAATGAGTTTCTTCCTTAAAAAGTTCAAATAATTTTTCAAACTTATAAAGAAAGCATAGTCTCATTTTTCATCAGTTTTCTAGTGTATAACTGGTAAGATTTCCCTCTAAAGTCTCCAACACATGAGTTATACAGAGGGATGTTTTAAACAGCTGTCCATTATCAGAAAAAAAATGATCTAAAAATGGAAAATAAAAATGTGAGACCAACATGTCCTTTCAGTCTTGTAGAGTCAGAGGCTTCTCATGGATGGAATACTTAGCTATGAGTAATTGCACATCATAGGGGACACAAAGTTTCATTTAGACAGAAGGACCAGGTTCCAAAGATGTCTTCTACAACATGGGTGTTATGCAAAACAATTTAAGGTATACTTAAAAGTTTCTGAGATTGAATTCTCAGGGAAAAAAAAGCAATGGTGTGAGGCATACTCCTGTTAGATTTATTTTTCTATTCTACAATGTATGCACATTTCAAAACATCATGATTTATACAATACAACTTCTATTTGTGAATTTAAAAACAAGTAATAATTTAATAGTCACAAGCATGTCCAAAAGTTATACAAATAACTTTATTCAATGGAACACATTGCCTCAAAGATATACAACACACTGGGTATGAAAAGCAAACTCAGCAATGATCTCTTCATATTTTGCTGAACTGCTTAGAAAATTCTTGCTTCTTAAAAACTCAGTGAAATCACAGCATCCTCCCAGGTTCTTTACTCATTAATGAGTTAAAATCTTCAAGATGCCCATTATAAGTTTGTCATAATTTGGCCTTTTTAAAAATTAGACTTTAACATCATGTACTAAAAGATTCATTTGAAACAGTCTTGCAGATGATTGAGTATGAAACCTGATGCAAATGACCACTGTGTCACATGGCTGCCCCACCGGGTGTCACTTAACAGCAATTTAACAGTCAAATTTATGGCACCAATCATATCAAAGATACATTACAGCCAAGGTCAAATGCTTCTGAATGGGAAGACTACAGAACCAGTAGTGCCCCAGGGTTTCAGCTCCTTCATGTCAGAGATCTTGGAGGGTGGCTGCCTTTTCATGGTGAAGTCCTGCAGGAGTGCAAGACCCCTAGAGGTTTCCTGACCAGGTTACCTGACACTCTTGCTGAGCCAAGAGTTTCCACACAGTTCCTGACTGTGCTAGTTGATATCATGGTGTGTGTCATGGATTCCATTGCATCACTGTGGGTCTCATACAAGGTACAATTGAAACAATGGTAAATATTTAAATTTTTAAAAATGTATTAGAGCAAAAGTGCCATTAATCCCCCACAAAATACTTCCCCTCACTTTCAACACACTGAAACAGTTCTGAAGTTCTGAGGTCCTCTTCGGGAGTATCTTGAATTGTGATTTCTTGGCTGTCTCTACATCCTAAACTGGTTTAGGGAAGGACTAGAACTTGCAGGGTAAAATATCTGATGAACAAGGTAGACAAGAATACACAGTAATGTGTTTATGATCCTGCCTTTTGGTTTCACGGCCCTTGGCAGCAGCCTTCACTACTTTTTAATTACAACTCATACAGATATTCATGAAAGAGGACTTCAGAAAGAGGCAAGGATAATGAGATAAATGTGTTTGAAACTAGCAAGAGTATCCTGAAGGGGATTAATGGAAAACCACCTTTCACTGTCATCATTTTTAAATTTAAATATTTTGGAGTATTTTCTGTTCATATCTTTTATGTCTGTTCACCTGCAGCCCTGTGACAAGACCTAGTCAAAAGTGAGTGCCATGGTCTCCTACATGACACATCAGGGAAGAAGTAGACACACCAGCTTCTACACACCATTGCTAGTCGGTCTTCTTTAATTTCCCAGATTTCTGAGGTAGAGTGAAGACTTTTTAATCAAATAAGTGAAACTATTTTCCCATCATGGAGAATGTTTACTAAAGTCTTAACTTTTGAGATACAAACTAACTATATTTTCAGAAAATGACAGTATCAGTCCAAGGAAACTTTGAGAGAAGCAAATAAAGGAAGAAAATTCTGAACTATG
>PVKN010035855.1:0-11554 GCA_004027915.1 Capromys pilorides | reverse complement strand
ACACTCTCCCAATAAGCTGAATCAGAAGGAGATGCTTCATAGAAAGTTGAAGCAAAAAAGATAAGAGCAGTGAGAAAGCGTGTATAGATACAACCAATCAATATAAAAATAAAAGAGGAATGAGATGGGCTCTCAATTTAAGCATATGAGATTGGGCATCTCCAGGGCAGTATGGGTAAGCAGAAATGCACTCTGACTCATTGTATGAAAAGGACAAGTGATATCTACCTGGCATTGGAAATGTAAAAGTTTGTTTCCTGTTCTTTTAAAGCATTTCTCTTCTCAGGCAAGGACTCTCTAAGCCATACTGGCTGACCTTAAACTTACTGTTTACCCTGGGCTAGCCTCAGACTCCTGGTTATCCTTCTTCCTCAGTTTTCTGAGTGGGATAACAGGCACATGACACTACCCTCAACTTCTTTAAGCATATTTAAAGGTGAAGCTCAAAAGTCATCTAAGGTCCTGTTCTTTTAGTATAGTGTATTTGTTGCCTACTGTGGAGTGAATGGGTTCCTTCCAAGATTCAGAGGAGTTAAAACTTACAAGAAGTGGTTGGGTCATGAAGGCTATGTCCTTAATGAATGGGATTAAGTACCCCCTATAATAAGAGTTAGGGAGCTGGGGAGATAGCTCAGTGGCCTAAGTGCCTATCTGGCAGGCACAAGAACTCCAGTACTACATGCCAAGCAGGCCCTGAACACCTAGGTGAGCCATGCTGGCCATGGAAACCAGGCATGGTGGCACATACCTGTTATCCTAATGCTGGGAAAGCTGAGACAGGAGGATCACTGTAAGTCTGAGCTGTACAACTAGACCCTGTATCAAATAAATAGACTTAAAAAAAAGTTACAGTTGAGCTAGGATTGGAGGTGGAGACCTATAATTACAACACTCTGGGAAAGTGAATCAGAAAGATTTCAAGTTTGAGCATGACCTGGAAAATTTAAAAACTGAACAAGACTTTCTTTGAAAATTAAAGGTAAAAAGCATTCAGGATGTGATTCAGTGTGAAGGCTCTAGGTTCAGTCCTCAGTACCATACACACAGAGAAGGGGTGGTGTGCATAAGGAGGTCAGCCTAAGCTGCTCTCTTACCTAGCGCCCATTGAAGACACACCACACCTTCCCTCTGGAGAATGCAGCCCTCACCATAAAACCATACCTGCCAGCACCTTGATCTGAGATTTCCTAGCCTCCAGACTATAAAAAAATAAATTTTTACACTTTATAAATTATTCAGGCTCATGCTTTTTGTTATAGCAACACAAACAGACTAGGCCAATATCCATTAACTCCTCATGAGTTTTAAAAAGTTTTTCCATGAAACTTCAGCTCTACTGACTCTAGCTTCTGGATTCATTCATGCCTTCCTGTGCAAACAGTGCCTTCTTTGTTGGCTTCCATCATTACCATTGCCAAAAATAATGTTAATAGATACAAGGAGATGATGTATTCACTTTCTCGTATCTTATATTTTCTTTCCTTGTCCTCCCTTCTCCCATCCTTCTTTCCCAGAATGCCCCTAGTCCTTCACATTATGTCCCTTGTAGAAAAAAGGAGAAATGACTACTGTTACAACAAGCCTCTACAGACCTATCCTACTTATGATGGTTGGCCAATGGGATTTTTATTCTGAGATAAAAGCATGTTTACTAAAAATAAGCTTTCTGTGAGATAACTTTTGTTCAACTGTAGGTTAATATAAGTGTTCTGGGTCCCTGGAAGTCAGCTACAGCTAAGCTATAGTGTTCAGTTGGTAGGGATATGAAATGCATCTTAGAATTATATTTTTAACTGATGATAAGTTCATCAGAATATAACCTCATCTTATTGAGAAGCATTTGTGTATTCACATCCATAAATGTGTTCAACAAAACAAATCACTACCCATATAATGAAATCTGTCATCTCCACAACGCTATAATGAAAGACAAGAGGCCAAGCTATACTGCCATTACAATGCAAATAGCCTTTAAATTATTGAATAAGGACGTGCTTTCATGATCAGGACTTCCCTGCTGAGAGAAGAGACCAGATGAAAGAGAATAGACATTTCGAAGAAGTGTGGAGCAGGGAAGGAAGTAGCTGAGGGATAGAGCCTGAGCAGGGCTTTCTGGCTTTTTTCCCATCTTTACTCTCCGTCTGAGAAGAATTGGCCCAGCAGAAAGCACTTTCAGCTATACATCCTGTGTGTGGGCGTATGGTGATAATTCGAGAGATTACAGCAAGCAGTGGAAAAAGAATCAACTTTATGTTAATATAATTGATTTTGTTGAAAACCTATGTATTTTAAGAATTAAAGATTCTTTGGAAGAGTCTGTGTATTTCACTTGACTGCCCCAAACGTCCATCAAAATAAAATTCTCTTATTTAATGTAAATAGCCTCTTCTTTAATGTAAATCATCCAATGCACGTTGTAGGTTTGCTGTTGTATTGACAACTTGTATCCATTCTATGAAATATGTATGTCAAACTACTGAAAGATGAAGTAACAACTGATTTCTCGGGCTTCTTCAGAAACCCACTTCATTGCCTTGCAATCCTATTGCATACTACAGGAAACCAAAATACAATAAGCATTCATAAATCATATTGTAGAGCCACAACACCTTTAAAATTCATAATATCTTTTTTAACAGATCCAATGAGTATTCTTAGATGTCTGGAAACTAAATTTTTTTCCCAAGTAAAACCAGGGGCCATTGTAATATTTGAAAGGGAAAATTAGGAGGCTTGGAATAAATTGTTATCTCTATTCTATGAATCTAACAAACTATGTTTTTTTTAAAAAAAAACAAACAAATGACTATGCAATGTAGTTTGCCAGCGGAATCAAACTAGAACAAGAAGTTATAGGCAGTATTTTTTTATAAAATTACTAACACATTCCTTGATTTGCTTTTATTGTAGTCCACCATCAGTAATTTGTTGCCTTTTGACTTTTTTAAAAAGGATTAAAATTTGGTCAATATTCAAAGGCATTTCTTCTGGATTGTTTTGCTCTTTTGGGAAGGATAGGTTCCTCAAGTGCTCACCATTTTACTGCCTTTGGTTTGCCAGGCTGAATTATCTGAGTTTGAATGGGTCTGTCGAGGTTTTTAAATGTATCATAAACCTAAAAGCCATTGCTTCCCAATCAACATAGCTGATTTGAAAGGAAAGGAAAAAATCCCAGTCCATCATAGCTTCTTTTAAAAATGAGTGTCATAAGATCTTGAGAGAGGTACTTAAATCATTCAAGAGTTGATGAAAGTAAAAATAATGAGTAGGTGGGGGGGAAAGGTAAAGTTTCACAGCTATGGGTACAGAGTACCCACTCCTGAACTGACCTTTCTGATGCTCTAAGAATGTGGCCTTTTAGGATGTTGGGAATGAGCAAACATCAGGAGCTCAGCGCTTCCTAATGAAGCTTCAAAAAGGTACTCGAGAATCACAGCCACCTACCAAGAATTTCTTGAAAGCATAGCTAAGAAAATCCAGCACTGCTTATAATTTTGTCATAAGAAACCTGAATCCTGGACATAGAAGCATGTGGCTCTCATTAACCTGATTAACTACTAACATGCAAGAGGGGAAATGAGCTCCTCCCAGGGCTGTATTAGAATGCACTGGTGGTGCTTTGTTTAACATGAAATGGAATGAAAATCAATTTTAAGTCAAAACACAAAGATTTTCCAGAGTTTTATATTATCATAGCACTAAGAGTGGTCAGGAAGGAAAATCCTATCTTGCGATAAAAGAATGATAAAGAAGCCTCAGATGTGGATTAGCCAGATAAGAAACGGTAAATCAGTCACCTGCATGATGCAGATGCCAAGCTCTTTGAATTTCCTTGTTAATTCAAACACAGAATATACTGCTTGTCACGTGCTCCACATAAAATCCTCTGAAAGGAGAACTCATTAGCAAAAGAGTTCACAATATAATGAAGCAGACATTTATTGCTAAAATGATTGCTGACCTGGCTTTTTCGTTATTTTGGTGCACATTAAGAAACTCGAAGCTTCAAAAGTATATTGAGTGGAAAGTAACTTGCAGTTGTGCCCTGTGCTCCCAAGGGTCACAAGGAGGGTAACCTCAGATGCCACCGCACATCTGGGAATCCAACCAGAAGTGGAGTGAAGGGTCTTTGAACAGTGAGAGAAATAATTGTCACTTTTCAGGGAAGAAAGAGTCCACATGGCTGTGCAGCCCTGAATCACAGCCCTCCGGTTTGTAAACTACGGGGTAGCCGGAATCACTTCATCAGGGAAATACAAATATTGTCTATGTCTTACTTGTATAGTCTTTATTAATATTTAATAGTCAGTGCATATAAACATCAACCTGAAACATAAAGGACACAGCAAATGGTAGCAATCATAATTATTTTGTAAACTCTAGCAGCCTCTTTCATCCTTTTCCTTTAGATGATAAAATATTAAAGAAATCCATTAGAGGGATGAAGGGATAGCTCAGCAGTCTAAGTGCCTGCCTGGCAAGCACAAGGTCCCCAGTTTGATCCCTGGTACCTCATGTCTTGCTAGCCTTGCCCCCTAGATATGCCATGCCAGCCACTGAAACCAGACACACCTGTAATCCCAGCAATGGGGAGGCTGAGACAGGAAGATCACTATTAGTCCAAGCTGTGTAGCAAGACCCTATACCAAAACAATAAATAAAAGACTTTTTAAGCACTTAAAATAGAGAAACCGATTAGAAGTCAAAATGATGCTTTTATACATGGAGTGTCAGCTGAGAGAAATTAACTCGCCAGATAAACAACCTGAGCGGTGTTCAAAACTCAGCCCATCTCCTGACAAAAGGCCCCATTTGCCCCTGCCCTCTGAAAGTATCGCTTCATTACAGCACAAATTTACGTGCATAACAATGACAGTGAGTTATCAAAGAAAGATTAATGTTAGTACAGGCCATACAACAGGACCATTGAAATACACAACACATTCTTAGATTATTTCTGTAAGACTTTTTCAATTAAGCAAAAAGAAACCTACTGAGTAGAACACATTCTCAGAATGTACAAGGCCCTGATTTAAAACAATAGAACAAAAGAAAAAAAAAAAAACAAATTTAAAAACTCATGCTTCTTTAGGAGACAAACTTGAAACTTAAACTATATTATGATCTTGTTTTACATCCACTACTTTTACAAAGATCAAAATGTCAGGGACCTTGTTGTCTGTGGTAGAGCTGAAAAAGACATTTTTATATACTCTTGCTGGGAGGGCACATTGGTACAACTGCTGTGAAGGGTAATTTGTCAATTTTTATGAAATTATTAATATATATATATATTTTACTCAATAAGTCTACTGCAAGAATTCATGCTAAAAATGTGCCTTTAAGCATGTGAATTAATAGATATGCCAAGGTTATTCTTTGTGATAATCTTGGTAGTAGCAAAATATTAGAAATAATGTTGACTAAAAATGTATTAGTTAAATATCTTATGGTACATCTATTCAGTGGAATACTTTACATACTTCAGGAAAAAGAATGTGGAAGCTCTTAAAAGACTGGTCAAAAATAATACCTGGCAGAAATTGAGGGCCAGCTAAATAGCTCAGCAGATTAAAGTGCCTGCCAGCTAGCCCAGGGGTCTGGGGTTCGATCCCTGGGCCTGCCATGCCAGCCCCACCCCTGGGGTGTGCTGAGATGGTGATTGAGACAGGGCATGCTGGCAGGCACCTGTAATCCCAGCTCTTGGGAGGCTGTAAACAGGCAGATCACTACAAATCCAATCTAGTAGTGAGACCCTGAATACCCTGTAGACCCTTCCCTAAAGTACAAAAAAAAAAAAGAACTAGGAATTGAAGAAGACTGACTTTGGGAGATGCTTGAATGGGAACTATTACTGAGGAACAGGGCCATGTGCAGCACCAGATACATAAAGTAAAGCATACATCCAGGTCATTGGTTTCCACAGAAAGGAGGAAGGAGGGAAGCACCCTGTGTATCCACTGTGAAGAGCAGATGTCAGCCACAGACACTGTTCAAGAAGAAAAGCTGTTGATCTAGGAAGTATTTTTGGTATCCTATTGTTGATCTTACAAAAAAAAAACCAGATAAAAATTGAAATTTTCCTTTTTCTTACTGGCCTACCCATGTCTATAATTCTTCTACTCACTGTAAATAAACTATTGAAGCAGCTTAGCACTTTTTTTCCAAACTGTGCTTGGTGAAGCAATTGTTCCACAAAAAGCTCTGCTAGAAAGAAGGTTCCAAAATTCAGAGAGGTTTGCACAAACTTGAGTGGCATTTTTCACTCTTGCGTATTCATGAGACCAGGGATATCTCCTAGTTTCTTTAAGCAGAAAAATTACTTTTTGTTTTGAAGCTGAATACCAATAACAGCTCACAGACAATCACATTCGAAACTATTGCTCTTGAGAAATTAGCTCTATTAGCTGTAAAAGGTTTTACCATCATATTTTGCTTTATATAATAGTTAAGCCACAATTTAATGTTTTTTTAAAGACACAGTAACATGTTTTAAGTACGTTTTGGGCTTAGTAAAGCTAAGATATAAAACCATAAGACTTTGGATTATTGAGTTTGAGCATCAGGTTCATGGATTGTTGTGTGGCCGTGATTAAAGAGTCCTCAGGGGTCCATGAGTAAAGGGTGTGGTCCACGGGGGGAGGGAGATATTGCGCCATGGTACAATCATGAAGAGGTGAGACCTAGAGGGAAGCCCCTCGGCCACCGGTGTGAACCTCCAAGAGTGACTGTGCTACTTCTCCTATGACCGCTTGACACCTCTCCTTCCTCCTAGGACGCTTGTGAAGGAGCGAGCCTGGCCCCACCTTGTCTCTCTGCTTCCAGGTTCAGGGTGTTTTGTCCCATGCATGCATGCACTGCCACCCAGCAGGCCTTCTCTAGTACCCAAACTATGACATTCAGACTTTCAGTCTCCAAAGCTGTGTGACAAATCTCTACTTATAATAAAATACAGCCAGTATTTTATTATAAAGATTGTCATAAATTACTATTACATTAAAGTAAGATAATCTAATGTAAATTTTCTATTTTACAGCCTGATGATTTGATATCATTTAGATATGTTTGTTTACTAGTATATCCTTAACTCCAAAAACAGTATCCAACACCTAGTTGATAGTTGTTAATTTTTTTTTTTATGAAATGAAGGCATGAATAAAATATGCTATATAATTTTTTTCTTGCTTTGGGTTTTTGTTGGAATGAGGTGTTCTTTTTAGGCAGGGTCTCACTATGTAGTTCAGTCTGGCCTTGAATTCACTATGTAGCCAAAGCTGACCTCAAGCTTGTGGTGACCTTCCTGCCTCAGCCTGCCAAGTGCTGGGTCACCACACCTGGCTTGTTACATAGTTTATGAATACAAGGACACCTTAGAGTCATGTAAACAAAACCCCACAGCTGTACTAACCCACATTTTTTGTTTTATTTTTGTTATTCGAACTATACTCCTAGACCTTATGTTGTCTCAAAGAAATAACCTTGTAAACACTGTCTCTCTTATACAGACACAGTTTTAAAAGTAATAACTGTCATTTAGTAAGGTCTGGTCATTTGAAAGTCACCTGTGCTGTGTTTAATGAGTGATTGTAAATAGCTGTGATTTTTTCTGATCTTCGATCACTCTCAGCACCCCAGAGCTGACCTGGCTTGTGTTTGTTAGTGTCTCAAACCATGGAATGTGGGACAGCTGAGTTCATCTCACAGGCAGACACTGCCCAAGCAGCTTAGCATGTCACCGTCAAATGCCACAATGAGAGCTTGCTGACTCATCCTGGCACCTTGAGAGAACCGGAAAATATTAGACAACCTCTCTGGCCCCCAGACGTCCCTGGGGCAAATCAAACTAGAGCAAATTATTGAAGTCATACTTTCATTCAGTCATTCGTTAAACATTTACTTGCCTTCTACTATGTTCCCATGGAATGCTGGACATATTAAATCAATTTAAGCAACAACAAAATTTAGTAAGGAATTGCTATGCTCTGAGAATTATGCAAAAGCCTCACATGGTCAGTGACGCTGGTTTGCATGAGGGCACAGAGAGGTAATGCAGCCTGCTTGTCACCATGCAGCTGCTAAGGGCTGGCGGGATTGGGAAGCCATGTGGGCTAACTCATGAACCTATTCCCTTAAGCCCTGAGCAGAGAGGGACACTGCACACCCTAGACTCAGCATACTCAAATACATTTTTGCACAAGAAGAACTAATCTTTCTGGAATGCTTTCTCTGTGAGAACCCTGCATTTTGGCTTTTTCATGATCTCACTCACAAGTACACAGTATAGCACTAGTCCCCAGGACTGACCCTGGGGCATGCTCAGACAGCAATTGAGACTGGGTGTGGTGGCACACATTTGTAATCCCAGCTTTTGGGAAACTATAAAACAGACAGATCACTATGAGTCCTATCTAGTAGTGAGACCCTGAACACCCTGTAGACCCTTTCTCCCCTCCTCCCTAAAAAATACAGAATACAACACCAAGCAGAAGAAATTAAGAGTATAAAACTCCTTCTCTAGACTTCTGGGTTAAATACCAATTTGGCCATTTACTGGTGGTTCCTTCAAACCACTTACTTCATTCTTCTGTGTCTCTGTTTCTCCTCTGTGCATACCATATTGGGTCAGTTTATTTAAGGAGTCAACCACAGAACTTAGGTCAAGACTGATACATAAGAAGCTCTACATGTCTTAACCTTTTTTAAAATATGCTTTAAATAGCAAAAGACACATTAAAGGAAGAAAGGTGAGTGAATGAAAGGGGTAAGAGACTCCTTAAGCTGTATTTGTTATATGAAGATATACAGCGTTCTGAGCATGACTTTGATGATGTTTCTTTGACCCTGGCTCATCAATTCACCTACATCAATGACACTGCACCACTATCTTTGGAGAATTTCCAAACACTGAGCTCCAAAGTGTTTCAGTTTCAGGTGCTACTGCTTGGCCTTCTGGGAATGACAGCAGCAAGCCAGAACACTGTGCCCACTCTCACCTGAAATCCAGACTTGGGTTCAGTCAGCATTACCTCATCTCAACATCAGGGGAGAGCCACACATGACTAAGGGGATTTCAGCCTAGCAAGTTTTAAATAAAATACAGTACAATCATCACCACAGATTAAAATGAGAATAAAGCAGCAAGAAAATCCCTTACTAAATTATGATTTTCTAGATCTCTGAAGGAAAAAAAAACTTTAAGAAAAACATGATCATTAAGATTAGATCTATTGGCTATTTGTTGTGCCCTTTTTTTTTTCTAGAAGAATCCAGTGATTACATATGTAACAGATGCATTATCAGCCAGTATGTATTCTCAGCCCTCCACAACGCTTTATTAATTATCAGTCATAGCAAGAATCCTAGCTCATCACTGTGCTCATTAAAGAACTCCAGATGACCTACAGCAAACTGAAGAGTTTCTACTAGTCAGAGTCATCGGCCTGACGAGCGTTAACACCATTCCAAGCTACAAGTTCCAAGACTGACACTTGACCCTTCCTGCCTCTCTCAACTCGCCTGCAACAGCCCAAATTGTTGGGGCCTTAAACAATGCTAAGCCTGCATACCGGCAGTCTGAAAACACACCAAGCTGATGATCAAGTGGGAAATTATCATTAACTGAATAATATACTTGCTGGTGAGCTCATCGCTGTATACAGCTGTCTTGCTCTGTTCTTGGTCTCTTGAGGTGTTTTAGGAGGCTTGAGAATATCTCAAATTTATCCCTATAATTTCTAAAGAGCATTTAAGAGCCATTAAAGATGAAAGAAGAACTTAAAGGAAGACTTAGTATATTATTAACTGAACAGAAATATATGCCTTATTTATCTTTGTTTCTCAACTTCTTCAAATAAAATACTGACAGTACATAATTCTACTGGGATCCTTAACCTTATAGTGCTTGACCTAGACTATCCTAGGTAAAGATAAATGTTATGTTGTTAGTTCATGCCTTGTGGGAAGGGTTGCTTCTCTACAGCTCTAGTACCTATTTAAAGAGCACTTGGTACAGACTTTTTATGATGCTGAAATATTTGCGTCACATGGCTTTGTAAAATTTATACCAGCTTTATATTTCAGTAGTAAATATCTAATCTGAAGTACATTTACTGAGATAACAAAATTATTCTATACTTTCAGATAAATACCACAGCTTTTTATATAAAAACTGAAAGTTAAATATAATTTAAAAACAAGAGCAATAAACATTTTTATTTCCAGCTAGGCCTACTGGACAGTAGAATTCTACTGGCTCTTGTGTTTGTGAGCATTGTATCCTTTTGGCTCCCACAAACCCTTGTACCCTTCTGTGAATGCAACCCATTTCCTACTTTGCTGAGCTTATATGCCTAATTATAAGGTCTCTGGCAATTAAAGTTGATACAGGCATACTTTTGAACATTTTATAATGGAGAAAATACTTGCTGGAGGCAATCTTCATCAAAACATGATTTGCAAGAATATTGGTCATACAGCTCTTTTGCAATGCATGTTACTGTGTTCCATAAATAAGTGTTGAACATCACAGCATCCTTGGGTGGTAGTCAAGTGACAATATTATATCTAATTTAGTATCACCCCAGTTTATTATATTAAGTTGGCCACACTAATTTATAGGCTCTCATACATGTTTGTTGTCTTTATCAATCTATGAAGGCTAAGTTGACTAAGTCTATATTTTAGTTATCTTTTGGAAGAGTATCTACTGTGAATTTTCATGGCAGAAAACTTAGTACAATAGGAAAATGTAAAATCTGTCAGCAATAGCATTAAAAATTTTGGTATTTAAAACTTTATATTGACACTTAGTGCTTTAATAAACATTAGCATTCATAGGAGTTATGTGAGGACATGTGAATTTTGACTTGGGAAGCTACCACAGGACCTGGGAATCTGTATTTCTTCTGACTTCTTAAGTGACCCTGAGGCTGCTGAACCCCTAAATCACACCGTAGCAATATACCCTGTATTTAAATTGTTGCTAGAACTTCATTAGAGCATAGTATACTTGCCCTTAAAAATGTTTCATAGTTTTCCAAGCATACCATTGGTGGAATTCTTTCCTTCAATTTTTCTAATTATCCTACAGTGGGCAGTGTATTCCCTGTAACCTCAAAGGAGCATTTCTCCTTTCCCTTCATCACCCAGAAGCCTCCACTCCTGAATACACACTGTAGAGGTGTCAGTGTGTTGCACCAATGAATGTCTTAATCTGCATAACAAAAACAAAAAAGTTGGATCATCACGATGGTGTTTCCATAACCAGAAAAAATAAAGTTTCTTGTGATTTAGGAAAGAACATTATAATTACTTCAAATAACAGTCTGAGAAGATTGATGAAACATTATGTGGCTGATGAAGACAGTAGCATTTAGGAAAAAAGTATTTTAGCCTTGGCAAAGGGACAGATGTGAAGGCTCCATCAAAGACCTGGAAATGGGGCTCAGATAGATATAAACCCATGAAGAACCAAGAATTCTGGGAAAGAGAAAAAGATACAAAGCTGACCAGAAGGCTGGGCTTTTTAGCTATTGCACTTCTTTAATGACATGTT
>PVKN010035854.1:0-11558 GCA_004027915.1 Capromys pilorides | reverse complement strand
GGTGTTGCTCTGGCCTTTGCTTCTCTGGCCTCATGGTCTCATTCCCAGTGTTCCTGTTTCATCATATCTTCTTATAGGGGCACCAGTACTGTTAGGGTTAAGACCCACCCTAAAGTGCCATGGCCTTTTCTTGCTTGATGACATCTGGAAAGCACTGTTTCTAAATGAGGTCACACTGACAGGTGCCCGAGGCTAGGACTTCCACGCATTGATTTTGGGGAGCACAGCATGTGCTGTGTAAGGGGTGAAGACATGCATGCAGAGAGGTCAGTATCTCCTCCATTGAAGAAGTGCTGTTGGAGGCTGAGGCAAGTGAGGTGGTTCATGCAGAAGCTCAGGAGAGTGACTCTTCAGGTCATTTTGAAAGTCTGTGACACCCAGGTCATTCATCCGGGCTTGGCTGCCCTATCCCACTGAAACGTCCCCATGGTTTTCCATGATTCTGAATTCTGTCAGTAAATTTGTCTCCATCCCATTCTTCCCTGGATACACTTGCTATAGTAGATCCTGTTCTAGAACTTCTGCCCCAACTACCAACATCCGTGGTCCTTGTCTCTTTCCACATTCCTGAAGCTGCTGTTTCTCTAAAAGTTCTGCTTCTGGGCAGAGACCTGGCATGCTTCCAGGAAATATTACCCAATTCTTATTCCCGATGCTCATGGGCTCCTCAGTCACACCAGGCTCCCAGAAGTGTGTACCAGAAGAAAAGAAAGAAAGAAAGAAAGAAAGAAAGAAAGAAAGAAAGAAAGAAAGAAAGAAAGAAAGAAAAAAACAGAACTGGAAAATTTTTTTTTCTGGCCTCACCTCTGCTCCTAGTGACCCAGGGGACCTCATGTGAGTTCCTTTGACTCTTCATTGCATGGCTTCCTGATTTGCAGTTAGCATGGATTTTTGCGCTCTAGATTCCAAAATGACAGAGGGTGGCCTCTGCTGTGCACTGTCAGGCCAGGTGGTCACAGAAGCTGGCCTTTCTCCTGAGCTCACAGCAGTTGTCTGCGTGAGTGCGTCTCCACGTGTTTGTAGACACAGCAATTGAGGTTCAGCAGCTTAGGGAATGGCCGCATTATTACAAGCAAGGGCAGAGCCAGAGGTGAATCCAGGAAGTGATTCCAGTGCCCCTCGCAACACACACCCCTACCTCGGTGGTGTCCCTCCCTCTTCTCTGTTCATCAAGCCTTGGAAAATGGGCCTGAGTGGGTCCAATACTGTTATCTGGGGTGCCTTGAGGACAGCAAGGATGTCACACAGGTGCCTGTGGATCAGACAACCTGACTTCTGGCCCTGGCTCTGCCACTTCTGTTTGCGAAGATTTTGATGTCATTTCCTGCTCACTAATGAGAGGGATGCTGTTGTGTTCTGCCTTGGGTGGTTGTCACGGGTGAAAGGAGCTTGGCCAGGCTGGAGTGCTTAGAAAGCTATTTGCTGCTCTTCAAAGAAAAGGTGTCTGTCACTGACCCTTAGAGTGTCACTAACATCATGTGCTGCTTCACAAGTATTTATTGCTTTTGATTTAAGAAACAGCAGTGCCATCCAGCCCAGCAACTTCTGCTTGTTCCGAGGGCTGGTCAGTCACCAGGGAGACCACTGGGTCAGATCATTAAAGAGAGACTGGATTTGGAGATCTGTGGTCTTTGTTTCTCCCAAACAGCCCACAAATACAGATAGGATGGGGGACATAGGGGTAACTCTTTCAGAGTATTCCGAATAACTAATGGCTATGGAAATAAGCAATACTGAGATTCAGTAGCTTACATCACTAATTTATTTTGACCTCATGGTTGTGTGGTTGGCAGGGAGTCTTCCAGTAAGTTCCTCCTTAGGGGGTCTCTATGTGGTTGCAGCAAATAGCAGCTAGGGCTATGGTCACCAAAAAGTCCAGGTGGTCAGGATGATCCCACTAATGTTACAGTCAGGAATAGAAATGTCCCCCGAAGGCCATGTGCTAAAGTAGATGGTACCGTAAGACAGTAGTAGAACTTTTATGAGGTATTGTGGAAGGAAATTGGATCACTGGGCATGACCCTTAAGAGCACATTGGGACCCTGGCCTCTTCCTGTCTTTGTGTCAGTCGCCATGAGCTGATTGGCTTTGCTCTGTTCAAGCTTCCACTGTGGTGTTTGGCCTCAGTGCAGGCCCCAAACAACAGAGCCAGCTGACCACAGACTACGGTTTCTGAGCCTAGGACTGAGAAACCTTTTCTCATTTAAGTTGTTTCTCTCAAGTATTTTATCATCGCTGCAGAAATCTGACTAACGCAGTCATGACTCCTCCTCGTGGTCTCTCTCTCCAGCCTGTGTTTCTTTGTTTTGTTTTCTTTTTTTGAGACACAGTCTCACTATGCACAGCTGTCCCTCGCCTATTGTGGAGGTTGCATTTCAGATACCCCAGCGATAAGTGAAAATCAGTGAAGTAGCAGCATTGTATTTTTTTAAATTTAAATTTAATTTTTTTTTTAACTTTATTTATTTGTTTATGGCCGGCTCGGCCTGCTCTGGGGGCTGGGGCTGGCATAGCATGTGGTGCTGGGGATTGAACCACAGTTCCTGTGGTTGCTAAGCTTGCTTAAGCAGATGCTTTGAACGCTGAGCTATCTCACCCGCCCTGCCCAGCATTGTATTTATTCTAATATTTATATATTTTTAAGGCTTTATAAACCCTTCCCACACTCTTATAAATTTTTTGCCTACTTTCAAAAACACTTCTAATGTTCTTAACCATTTTCTACACTTGTAACCCTATGTAATTTTAGTAATATACATTTACTGTACAGCATTGCAAAATCCCATGACATGGCAAAAAATCCCTGATTAATAATTTAGATTAATATTTTTTGAAAACGTGCAAAACAGTGAGTCTGCAAAAGTCAAACCATGAAATAGTGAGGAACTACTGTAGTGCAAGATGGCCTTGAGCTCACTGTGTAGTCCAGGATGGCCTCCGACTATGGTGATCCTCTTGCCTTAGCCTCCCCAGAGCTGGGATTATAGGTGAGCACCACCACAACCTGAAGACTTCCTAAGTGGTGGCTCATGAAGTCACAGGTCAGCTCAGGCTGGCACAGGTAGAGGAAGAGACTGCACTTCCTTATGGAACACTGACAAGAAGGGAAGTGTTAGAGTTTGTGTCTGCTTGTCCCCACAAAGCCTCACGTAGTCATGGGGTGGGGACCTCTAGAGTTTGAGATTAACTCATGGGATTATGGGTGATCCAAGAATGGGATTATGGGTCTGAGTACTGCTGGGATTATGGGTGTGGCCTGAGGCAATGGCTTGAGGCAGAGAGCCTGAATGTAATATAAGAGAGACAGAGAAACAGACTCCCTCTCTGTTGTCTCTGTTGCAATTGTTGTTCCACTGCTGTGAACTGCTGTTCTCTGCCATGTGCCAGTCTGCCTTGGAGCCAGCCAAGTATGGCCTGCCTGAAATCTCCAGTAACTATGAGCTAAATCTTTCCTTCCTTTATTTTGGGTGTCGGGTATTTGTCTCAGCAATGAGAGAAGAGTAACTGAGACAGAAAGATAATGCAAGCTGCCCGAAACGAGGGACAGTGCCCATTCCTAGGGTTCCTGAGCTGCCCAGCATAGGAGGGCTTTGACTGGAGAGTGTGGGAACAGACAGAAACTCCTGGGCAGATATCTTAGTTACTTTTGTCATTGGTTAGACAGAATATCTGACACCCAACATTAAAGGGGGAAAGGGTTAAAGCTATGTTTGGCTCCCAATGGTAAGAGGTTTCAGTCCATAGCCAGCTGGCTCCAAGGCAGGGTGGAGTGGCAGAGGGGCACCTCAGAGGAAAAAGAGCTCAAAGTAGCAAAAGCAAGCGTGTGATGGATCTTAGCAGCATGCTAAGATCCTTTAATTGGCTTTATGCAAGGAAAATCAGTCCAACCATATATATTATTGGCTGGCTCAGCCTGCCCTGAGGGTGGGGCTGGCACAGCATGTGGTGCCAGGGATCAAACTGTAGTCCCTGCGGTTACCTAAGCTTGCCTAAGCAGGCACTTTAGACCACTGAGCCATTTATCTCTCTGGTCTGCTTCTCCCCTTTGTAGCTCTTGTTGCTTTTGGTATCTCCTGATGCCATGAATTGTTGTCCCTCTGCCATGTGCCTTGGACCCAGCCAATTATAGACTAACTTCCACAAAGTGTGTGCTAATTAATCCTTTGCTTCCTTAATTTTGGGTGTCAGCTTTCTTTGGTCTCAGCAATGAGAGAAAAGCAAGTAAGACACTCTTTCTAGACTATAGGATTAGGGTGGTGCCAAATCAATCAGTAGACTGATTTACTAATCACATACCCTTAATCCCAGGATCACACACTCTAAAATTGGCCATCTCTGAAAAAGCCCCACTTATGACCCATGAGACTTTGGGGGGACATCTAGACATAAGCCATAATAACAGAAAAGTCATCAAGCACCCAGCCATGCCCCAGTCAACCAGGTCATGCCAGGTTGCCTGGGGCCATGGGTCTTAGGGCCCTGGGGCACCAAGGTAAAGATCAAGAAGCAGAGGCCAGTCGCTGGCTGCCACTCAGCCCAGCCCCACCCCCACCCCCATGTTCTGACTGCTGCTGCTCTGGAGGACCACCTGGACGGCTCTTCTTGAAATAGGACAGTTGTCTCTGTTTTGACTGAACCTGACCCTATTTCCATGTATTGATCTGTGCAGAGCTGGCTAGGACTTTTCCTTATCCCTTTAATTGGCTTTACGCAAGGAAAATCAATCCAGCCAAGGTGCTGTGTAGTCTTTGAAGCAAGGTGACAACAGTAGTGTTTCTCCATTCCCCTATCTTCCAAATAAACATACATGAGCCAGGGCAGGGTGGAGAGCTCCTGGCTTATGGGCTGGGATCAGACTTGAGGTAAGAGGCAATGACTTCCAGGGCTTAAAAGATTACACATCAGAGCTGAAGTGCCAACCCCAAAACATTAGATACTACCTCAAGTGTGTTATACAGACTACATTTTTTTTTCATATCCTTCTCTCTGCATATTGCAGAGGTGAGTGAGGCCTCCTACCCAGCCGAGCGCACAGCACGCACCTATTTCCTGAGATTCTCACAGTCATTCATCCTCGAGCCACTTCCTTCTTCACACACAGATTTGGCTCTGGGGTCAAGGCCTTTGTTCCAGACAGCCATCAACATGTCTGTCTTAGGACCCCTTGGCTCCCCATAGCTACAAATATACCTTAGGATCTTTATTTTCACCATGGGTTCCACTGGAAGTGCTAGATTGGAATTAATTCACTAAAATTCTAATAACTTCTCCATGGGATTATAAGTATAAACTTCCTGGGCTGCCACCAGGACTGGGAAGGACTCTCTATAGCTGTGACCAAGCAGTTGAGTGGCCCCACGGGCGCAGAGGATCCACTGGGCAGCTTTGCAGGCAGACCCGAGTGCTGGGGCTGACCTGATGATGCTCATGTTGAGCTGGTCCCCACTCCTGGGCCAGGAACCGGCCATCAGCCTTGCTCACTCTTAGGCCTAGAGGACAGGGAGCTGTGCAGGGCTGGCCTGGCCTCTCCTACGCACTTCTTGCCCTGTTCCTATTGTCAGTTTCCCTCACTTCCCAAATCAGTCCCTTTCCTGTCAGTTAACTCTTCCCTTCCTTTGTCCTGGTCCCTGTCCATTCTCGCTTTACAAGCAGCATTGGGCACGCTTGATTGAGATGGGCTCAGAGGACACCAGAACCCCCTCTCAAAAGATCATGTAATATATTAGTTTCCTGTGACTGCTATAACAAATTACCCCAAATTGTATGACTTCAGTTGAAAAATTTATCCTCTCACTATTGAGTGCCAGAAATTCAGGCCAAGGTGTCTGCAGAGGTGGTTCCTTCTGGAGGCCTTGGACGAATCCATTCCTCACCTTTCTCCTACCTTCTGCTGGCTACCCTGATCCTTGGCATTCCTGGGACTGCAGATAGCTCGCTTCAGTACCTGCCTCTACCCTCACGTGGCCGTCTCCTCTCACTGCCCAGGTGTCCTCCTCTGGGCCCTACTTAGAGCCCATCCTAACCCCTGTGATCCTAGCTCAGTGTGTCTCTTGCTTATGTCTGTAATGATCCCATCTCCTGAGAAGCTCACACTCGGAGATGCCAAGTGACACAGAGGGAGGCCAGGCAGTGGGACCCCAGCTGAGCTCACAGAAACACAAAGGCAGCTACACTTTCTCTGCACCAACCGAAAGCAAGTCACACCACTGGGCTGCCTGTCCGCCTGCTATCTGTAGATTTGCTCCAGGTTCTTGGCTCATTTCTGTTTATTTGTTTTAATCTTTTTTCTTTTTCTTTCTTTTCTTTTCTTTCTTTCTTTTTTGTGGAACTAGGGATCAAACTCAGGACCTTGCACTTGCCAGGCAGGCAATTGTGTCCCTGAGCTATCTTCCCGGCCCCTCATTTTTTTATTTTATGTTATTTTTTTACAGTCTTGCTATATGGTTCAGACTGGTCTTGAACTCACTATGCTCAAGCAGGCCTCAAACTCATGGGAGTCCTCCTGCCTCAGTCTCCCAGGTGCTGGGATGAAGGCCATGTCCTACTGTGCCTGGCATCTTCTCGTTCATGTATTTGGCTTTCGTATTTCCCTTGGACTATTGCCAGAGCTGCATAACCTGGTCGGAGTTTCCTCCCTTCTAAGATGGACCGGATGAGCGCTACTTCACAGCGTTGCCAAGAATATTAAATAAGACGAGTTAGCCTGATGTGGTAGCACATGGCTGTTATCCCAGCACACAGGAGACTGAGGCAGGAGGATTGCTGTGAGTTCTAGGCCAGCCTGGGCTACATGGTAAGTTCAAGACTGAGCTAAACTACACAGTGAGACTCAGTATCCACAGTCAAAAGGTGGGGCTGTGGAGATGAGCTTGGCAGTGTAAGCATCTGCCTGGCAAGCACAAGGATCAGGGTTCATTCCACAAGGCTGGCCCTGGAACCCTGGACGCACTGTATTGGCCCCAAAACCAGGTGGGGTACTCCATGCCTGAAGTCCCAGCTCTGGGGAGGCTGAGATAGGAGGATCACCATGAGTCTGAACTGCATAGGAGACCCTCCACTAAATACATAAAATTAAATTTAAAAAAAGAGGGAGGAAAGGAGGGTGAGAGAAAGGTGATTTAGGCTTCCTAGCACACAGTAGATGCCCAGCAAATGGCTGCACAGTCACAATCCCAGATGTAACCCTTTCTACGTGTGTGGGGCGCCATGCTAAATGCTTTCAAGGGTTACTTGACCTAAATCCTGGGGCTCCAGGAGGCAGGTATGATGTTCGTCTGTATTTCTTAGAAACAAAAAGACTGACATTTAGAGGGATTAATTAACTCAGGGCCATTCAGTTTGTAAAGTGGCAGCATGTCTGAGACTTGAACGCTTTTGTTCTTTTTAGTCTTTTTGAGATATGGTTTCTCTATGTAGTTCAGGCTGGCTTTGAACTCACTGTGTAGCCCAGGCCAGCCTCAATCTCATAGTAATACTCCTGCCTCAGTCTTCCATGTGCTAGGATTATAGGCATGTGCTATCACACCCAGCGCAAACCCTTTTGTCAGTTACAGCCCAATCTTAAACCAAAGTGATGTGGCTAAGAATAATACTAATGTCTACCGCATGGTCCCTCCCCAGGCCCATGTCCTCTAGATTCATGAAGCCTAGAGGTAGACTATACCTTATTTATCTCTGCAAACCCTGTCTGACCCACCTTGGTGATGTAGGGGGCCATGGACATGTCCCTCGGGGAAGCAGGAGTATTACATTAAGTGACAGATAATTTTCTCAGGGGAACTCTGATCATCAAACACCTGCTTCTTCTCCATACACAGAGGGCCCATTTTTGGCCTCTGTAGACAGCCAGGCCCTCAGAAACTTGGAGAATCTTCGTAGGTCCATAGGTTAGAGAGGATGGCTGATTCTAAAGGGTTCCCAGATCTTCCCTGGAGGAGATCTGGTAAAATAAATCAGGGGTCAGAAAACTACACCCTGCAGGACAAATCTGGCCCATGACTTACTCTTATAAATAAAGTTTTATTGGGTTCATTGGTTCATTGTCACATTGACTGTGTTTTCTTTTGTGCTACAATTGTAGAACTATGTAGTTGTGATGAAGGCCACATGGCCACAACATCAAATTATCTCCGCTCTTTGGCCCATTAAAGAAAGAACCCTGAGTCAGTGAGGGCAACAGATCCTCAGACTACTCTCTCCCAAAGGTGGTTCCTGTTGGGCTTTTATTGAGACAGACAGAAGAGAGAAGGAGGTTATATTTGAAAGCAGATAGTCTGTTGGAGAGGATATGTGGGTATCTGTCTCCGGGACTAGCAGGGCTGGGAACTGAGATAGCACCAACTTGGGGCCTGTGTCATCTGTCATCTCTGCCCCAGCCTGACACTGGCCAGCAGCTGCACCCACCTTGGGCCCCTAGCCAGACCCCCATCAGGGAAGCACAACTGGCTCCCTGCCCTCAGGTCCCCAGGAACACAAGGAGGAAATTTTCCCCAACATACAAGAAATTCAACCTCACCTTATGCCTGAAACTGGAAGCTGGGGATGGAGGGCAATCTCTCCCCAAAGCCTGGGGTGAAGGTGAACCCACGCTGTAGCTTGAGCTCAGCTATTCCTGGGACCTAGTTCATAGAGGTGAGTGAAGGGGCCTGGGCTCATTGCCCAGGTCTGGGTAGGAGCCACTCTCCTGTCATTGGTCAGAGTGACAACCAGGGACCAACAGACGAGGAGTAACAGTGATCTTCTTACACAGCCCCCTTTCTTACTTGGGGAGCATCCTGGCTTCTCTGTTGGCTATGGCCCCTGTCACGTTCCAGATCTGAAAGGGGCTCTGAGAAAGGAGGCCCCATCCTGGGGAAACTTCAGCCCACACAGAGAAATCAGAGCACCTGTCACACCTGCCAGAGGCTTCAAACTGCAAATAAACAAGTTCAGATGCACACAGCCCCACTCTCTGCTGCCTGGGGAAGCCGCCAGCCCAGCCACGCTTAGGGCACTGAATGCTGCTGAGCCACTGACACACCCAGAGCCCCTGTGCAGGCAGTTCCTGGGCACAGTGCCTGGCGCCCTTGTGCCGGTGGGCTGCTGCTCCAGGGATTGATTTGTAAAATGTGTTCCATGCTGACTCCATTCTGTTCCACAGTGCCCCTTTCTCCAGCACCACAAGACCTGCCTGCCTGCTGGTCTGGCCAGATTGCTAGGGAGAAACATATGCTCCATACCTGGGAGGCCCAGGGGAAGGAGGGGAGAACTGTATTAAAGCCACATGGAGCCCTGCTGTCTTGTCTCTTCCTGCCACCTCCTCTGCCCTCCAACCAAGGCCCCCACCCCAGGTGACTTCCCTGCATCCTCGGATCTCAGTCCCCCAGGGACTCAACTTGTGGTGCTTTGAAATCCATGTGATGAAATTCTGGGCCAAATGACTCACAACACGGGCTTTGAGAGTAACTAGTGGTTTAGCAGGGCTGGAAAATTTTTGCAGACCACAAAATGTATTATTATACCACCATATTTAGTCGCTGTGGCAAACCTTTACAAGCTGATTTTTGTGCTGTTGTCTGCTGTGGAGCTGTAGATTGAACCCAGGGCTTTGCACACACAAAGCACATACTCTACAACTGAGCTGCATCTCCAGCCTTTTAGATTTTCTTGTTTGGAAACAGGGTCTCAATAACGTGTCCAAGCTGGCCTCCAACTTGTGATCCTCCTGCCACAGCCTTCTGAGTGCCAGGAGGATCATAGGTGAGTGCCAATACACCCAACCTTACAGGTCTTTTGTTTTTTTGGTGGTGAGGCAAGGGAGACCCAGAAGCCAACTCAGCACCTCACGCTTGCCAGGCAGGCACTGTGCTGTAGAGCTAAACCTCCAGCCTGCTACCTAGTGGACCCTGCCTCAAAAAGCAAAACCAACTAACAAAAACACAAACAGGGCCAGCCTGATAGCCCAGAAGACTAATGTGCCTGCTTAGATAGAGCACAGCAACAGGGGTTTAATCCCTCCTGTGCCTTGCCAGACCTGCCCCTGGGGCATGCTGAGATGGAGATTGAGACTGGGCGTGGTGGTGCGCTCCTGTAATCCCAGCGCTTGGAAGGCTGAAAACTGGAGAATCACTCTGAGTCTGATCTATGTAGTGAGACTCTGAAGGCCCTGTAAACCCTGTCCTACAGAAAAACAAAAACAAAAACAAACAAACAAAAAACCACACACACAAATAAAAAATAAGGGGCAAGCTGCTTTTTTGGGTCCCCTTCTCTCCCTCTCCTGGGCAAAAGCTTTCTTTCCCCCAATAAATATATTCTGCTCTTAGCCGCCATTATTCCTAAAATTCATTCTTTGGTTTTAGAGAATATGAACTCGGCCCAGGCATCTTTCAGGTTGGGTTTCATTCCCCTGTATGATGAGAGGTGTGTGGTTAGCCCGAACAGAACATGAAGCCAGGTGTGACACTGTTGTGTCAATATAGAAAGGCGTTTTTACAAAACCCTTTGGCAATACCTAAATAACTGCCTCAGGTATCTCTCATAAGAACAACTGGGGTGGAAGTGTAGTTACACTTTTCTTATTTCACACTTTCATTGTTTTCTAAGCTCAGTATAATTTCCATGTCACCAAATTAGCATCAACACTAAGGCTGTTCACTTTGGAAGTCACAGGATGGCAATTTAGTTTACTTGGGAAAACTATAAAATATCAACACTCAGAACATCATATTTGGGGTACTACATGCCTCAAAGTCACAGAAGAGATGCAAAACTTTCTTTTTCTTTTTGGGGGAATGGGGTTCGAATTCATGATCTTGCACTTGCCAGGCAGGCAAGTGTGACTTGGAGCTATCTCCCCAGCCGCTAAAACTTTCTTTCTTTTTCTTTTCTTTCTTTTTTTTTTTTTTTTTTGGCGGTACCCGGGATTGAACTCAGTAACCTGTGCTTGCCAGGCAAGTGCTTATTCTACTGAGCTATCTCCCTGGCCCCCAAAACTTTCATTTAATAAAATATCACCTTTTGGCATACAGTGCTGGCCCTGCACCGGGATGGGCTGAGACGGCGAATTTGAGGTGGCGCGGGTCTATAATGCCAGCACTTGGGAGGCTGAAAATAGGAGAATCAGTATGAATCTGATCTACGTAGTGACACCCTGTAGACCCTGTACTAAATACATGCATATGTATTACCTTAAGTGATAATCTTCCAGAAAAGAAAGGCATAAATTCCTTTTATGATTAAAAAGCTTGTAGGCTACTCAGAAGGCTGAGTTAAGAAGATCACAAGTTTGAGGACAGCTTGGATAAACTAGCAAGATCCTGTTTGAAAATGATAAATAGCTGGGTGCAGTGGTGCATGCCTGTAATTGGAGCGCTCAGGAGCTTGAAGCAGGAGAATTGCCACAAGCTGGAGGCCAGCCTGGGCTGCACGGTGAGTTTAAGGACAGCTTGAATTTACATAACAAAACGTTATCTCAATCAGTCAATCAATTAGGTTGGAAATGCAGCTCAGTGAAAAGTCCTGGGTTCAACTCCTGTGTTAAAGAAAATAGTAATATAAAGTCACAGCTGATTAAAGAC
>PVKN010035853.1:0-11541 GCA_004027915.1 Capromys pilorides | reverse complement strand
GAACAGGGTGCGATCACCAAGCCCCGCTACATGCAGTGGAGGGAGACCATGAGCTCGACCTCCACCCTGGGCTTCCGGATCGAGGGCATCAAGGTGAGGCCTGGAGCTCCTTCAGAGGCCAGGCTGCTCAGGAGCGTGGGTGTAGGGGAGAAGGGGGAGGTGAACAGATACGCAGGGAGAGCGGGACACACGGAGGGTGGAAAGGCTGGTGCTGCAGAGGTCCCGCCTATCTCTCGTACTTGCATCCCTCAGAAACCGAGCCTCCTCTCTGTGTCCAAAGCCAGCCTCTTCTTCTGCTGCAGACTCTCTGGGGCCTGGACTCAGCCCTGCTGTCCACCCTCTAGCACCTTAACTGGGGTGATCCTATCCCTGCTGCTTTGGTGAAGGCTTCTCTGTGTTCTTCTTGCGTTCTTTTTTTTTTTTTTTTTTTTTAAGTAAATGTATGTTTAAATAATTTTTCACACAGTTCAGCAGTCAAAATAATTGATGAAAAGATATTGGTGGGGAAATTCCTCTCCTGGCTGTGCTGACCCCCTTCTCATTGTGTCTTTCCCGCCTCCTGCAGGCTAATGGGGCACCACTTGGTCAGTTTCTTGTTTCTTCCTAAAAATACAAGCAAATGCAATTGTGTACCCTTAACTTTCCTCCGTCCACACCGTTTTTCATGTACAGTAACATCCAGCTGGGGTTATAGCTCAGTGGCTGGGGTTATAGCTCAGTGGCTGGGGTCATAGCTCAGTAGCACAGCACTTGCCTGGTAAGCACAAGGTCCTGAGTTTGATTCTTGGTACAGAAAAAGAAAGGAGGGGAGAGGTGAGGAAGGGAGAAAAGAAGAGGGAAAGGAAAAGGAGGGGAGGAGAGGGGAAGGGAAAGGAAAGGAAAGGAAGAAAGAAAGAAAAGAAAAAAAATAACAGTAATGTTCTGGAGGGTTTTTCATATCCTTCCGTAGAGTCCTTTCTCTCCCTTCTCTTCCTTTTTACCTGTTACCTGTGTAGCTCTTGGTGGACGTATCATCTTCTCCTGATGGACACATAAGCTGTTTCCATTTTTGGTCATTTCAGTGTCCTGTGAATTAGCTCATATCTAGGACATTTTGCAAGGCTTAGCTGTAGGCTACATTTCTGGAAGTGGGGCGGCTGGGCTGAAGCTGCAATGGCGGCTTTGCTAGTGCTCGCCCAGCTCCTCGTACTGGTGCTACACCACTGTGTGTCCTCACGGCCTCACTTCCTGTGCTGTGCTGAGCCCTCTTTCTAAGTTGCACAACTGCTCTGTGGTTCTCCTAGTCAGAAGCTCCGAGGCCTAGAGGGTCCTCCGGGCCCACTCAGCTCTTCCTCTTTGTATTCCTTAGGTCTCAATGAAGCACTTTCCTCCTCCCTCCCTCCCTCCTTCCCTCCCTTCCCAGGATTTTGCTACGTACAATGGCTGGCCTAGAACTCCTGCCAATCCTCCTTCCTGCCTCAGCCTCCCGAGTGCTGGGATTACAGGTGTGTGCCACCACACCCATTGTAATAACTTCAAGGTTTTGAAAAGCTCCAGCTTTTCCAGCTCCAGGACCTCTACACTTGTTCTCTCTGCCAGGAATGCAGTTCCCACTGTTGTTTGCCTGGCTGACTCGCCATCACTTTCTGTCTCTGTTCATATCTTGCTTCCTTAGGGAAGTCCTGCCTGCTCTTCATCCTACTACCTCAGAGTGCCTCCGTGACCGCCTCTTTGTTTACTATACATCTTATCTTCTTTATTCTTGTCTCCCTTCATTCTGTGTTGTTCACTGTCTGCCCTCTTACCTCCCCATTTGCTGTACCCCTCGTATCTGACACCATATGGCCAAGTGTGCCCCATAGTGGCTTGTGTCCCTGTCAAATGTGCAAAGTATCCCATGCCTCAATGGCTCCCTGCATGCCAGGCCCAGCATGTGGCCGGCCTCCTACATATGCAGTCCCCTCTGATCCTACATCAGCTTCAGGAAGTGGAGAACAGCAAACTTGCACCTTCCAGGTGAGGAGTCTGAGGCTGAGGCAGGTAAAGCAACTTGTTCAGAGAAGCCATCTGGAAAGGAACAGGGTCCCAACTGAAAGCCAGTTGCTGCCCTGAAAACCTTGCTGTACTGGCCTGGCTCCATTGAGATGTCCAAAGTTAGCCTTGAAAGGACAGGTTGCCCTGGAGCATGCCTTGTGGCCAAGGCGGGGCTGGGTCCCCGGAACAGCAGGCAAGCACACTGGCTGGCAGGTGGCCCCAGCAGGCACCTGAGGTTGTGGGGAAGGAAGAGGTGTCACAGTGCCCTTTTACTTCTTGCCCTGTAGAAAGCTGATGGCACATGCAACACCAACTTCAAGAAGACACAGGCACTGGAGCAGGTGACAAAGGTGTTGGAGAACTTTGTGGATGGGGACCATGGAATCCTGGTGAGTGGAATTCCCATGTCCCAGATATAGCTGTTAAAGACAACTACCACTGGACTAGGGTCGTAGCTTAGTGGCATAGTGCCTGCCTGGCAAGCTCAAGGTCTTGAGTTTGATTCCTGGTACTCAGAAAACAGACAGCTAGCATTTATTATAGCTTCTCAGTCAGGGGCCATTTGCCTCAGCTGGGTGTGGCGGAGCCTGGCTGGCTTTGCTCGCACAGCCTCTGACCTGCAGCCAGCTGGCCTTAGGGCCTGGCTCGTGTGTTTGCCTGTTGGCTCAGGACTTGGCCACCTGTTTCTCCTGACCCATCAGCTCGCCTGGCTGCTTCCTGTCATGAAACAGAGAAGAGCAGGAAAAGGGCAAGGCCTCAATGCCAGGGTCCAGAATGGCCACGTCTTCTTGGCATGGTTGTACATGCTTGTAATTGTAGCACTTATAAGGCTGAGGCAGGATGATAGCTGCAAGTTCTAGGCCAGCCTAGAATACACAAGGAGATCTGGTTTCACAGAACAACAGGTGGTGGACGTGCCTATAATCCTGACATTTGGGAGGCTGAGGCAGCAGGACTGCTTTGATGTTGAGACAGAGCTACATAGTGAGACCTTGTCTCAAAAACCCAAACAACAATGGTCATGTCCTGTTGGCCAAGCAGACCATGGTGAATGACCAAGGAAGGGGAGACACACTCCACCCCTCGGCAGGAGCCGATGGTAGAATTGGGGTGCTCATGTATGTGCCTTACTCTGTGCTTTGGTGCCTCCAACCCCTCAATTTCTGCACTGCTCACTTGATTCCACATGGCTGGAATCTGCCCACGCCTTTGGGTACAGGAGGGATGGGATCTCGGGGTGGCTCACAAGGTTTCTGTGCTAATTGAGCCGTCCCTGTCCCCCCAGAGGAAGTATGTGGCACGCCTGGAAGAACTGCGCAACGCTCTGGAGGACTCGCCCTTCTTCAAGACCCATGAGGTACGAGCCCTGGGCACCATAGGTGTATAGAGGGGATATGGAGATAGGTCTCAGTGGCACAGGGAAACTGTTCATGAACTCACGGGTTGGAGTTCTCAAAGGCAGGCCCGTTTTGTGGCCCTACATGGCGTTTCAGGGGAGTGGTATAAACAGGAGCATGGGCTCAGGCCAGGGGGTGTGGGTGTGAGGGCTGGTCTTGTTGTGACCTTGGGTACATGACTTATCGTCTTGGACCTCTGTTTCCTCCTCTATGACACAGCCAGGAAAAAGTCCCTTCTCCTCAGGGCTGCTGAGGTGGAAGAGGGCCACCGTAGCACAATGTTTGACACACATAGAGGCTTGATTTAGTTTGTTCTGTGCTGTTTTGTGTGCTGGAGATTGAACTCAGGGCCTAACACGTGGTAGGCAAGTGTTCTACTACTGAGCTACACCCCCAGCCCCATACAAAAGCATTTAACCCCCATTCCTATAGTTATTTCTGATCACGATTATTTGTAGTTACTGTCACGTACCTTCGTGGATGGCTCTTGCCTGCCTTGTCCCCTCACTCCCAGCCTGTCTCTCTTGGGAAACACAGCCTCTGAGTGTGGAGTGGTGGCAGCGTCCCTGTGTGTCATTTCCTCTCCATGATGTTTGTCCTATTGACACTTTTGTTTTTTTTGCAAACAGGGTGTTGCTATGTAGTCCAGGCTGGCCTTAAACTTGTGATCCTCTTGTCTCAGCCTCTGCAAAGCTGGCATTATGGACACATTCCCCCATACTACATTCTTTTTTTTTTTTGTCTTTTTGAGACAGGGTCTCGCTATGCAGTTCAGGCTGGCCTTGAGCTCACTCTTGTAGCCCAGGCTGGCTTCAAACTCAAATGATACTCCTGCCTCAGCCTCCCAAGTTTTCTTCTTCTTTTTGATATCAATGGCACTGACCTGGGAATCAGGTCAACCTCATCTCAAATCCCAGCTGCGCTTGGGGGCAGCCATTCTGAGAGGCCTCAGTGTCCCTACCTGTAGGCTGGGTGATGGATGCTCTTGCTGCTTAAGTACTGTGCAAGCTAAATGAAGGATTGGAGCCCTCCCCACAGCAAACCATCCATACGGGCCAGCTGTCATTGTCATGTTTGTTCTTCATGAGACATCACCCTTGTCACCGTCGCTGCCTTCAGGCTTCACGTGGAAGTCATAAAGGAGGCCTGGGGAACCATCTCCTCTATCCTGTATTTCTCCTGGTGACTTAACATTCCAGTTGCCACTATTTAAAATGTGAGACTAGACAGACAGACATGACACCTGGGGCTGCTTACTGGATGCTGTCTGCATCCAGAGCCACACAGTGCTATCCCTCTGACAGGACTTGTGTGTGCATTCAGGCATTGGGATTTCAGTGGTGTGGAAACCCTTCCTTCCTCCTTTCCTTCCTTTCCCCTTCCTCCCTCCCTTCTTTCCATCTCCCCAACCCCTGGCCTGGAACTCTTGACAATCCTCCTGCCTCAGCCTCTCAAGTGCTGGGATTACAGCCATGAACCACTATGCCTGGCTTGAAACTTGTTTTAAAAAAAGGAGGAGGCTTGAAAACCTGTCATAGGATGAAGGAAAGGCAAGGGCTATCCCAAAAACAGTCTAATAAAACAAGCATCTACTGAGAGTACCGTGTGCCCGCACTGGGAGGCAGTTTATGAGTGCCTGAGTCATCAGGTGCTGCTGATCCCAGGAGCAGGCACTGCTGCCAACCTCCCCATTCTACAGACAGGAAACTGAGGCCCAGAGAAAGGAAGCTACTTGTCCTACTTCTTCAGTATCAGTCCACTACGCCTGAGAAACTGCTGCCCCTTTCTGGGGAGGGTATTACCTAATGCATTAGTTCCTACCAGACTCCCTGACCCATGCATGATCCTAAAGGCATTTGAGTATGCACCCTGGCTTAAAAAATGGTAGCAGGGGCTGGAGTGTTGCTCTGTGCTAGAGCTTGTGCTATTGTAGGAGGTCCCAGATTCAACCCCTAGCACCATAACAAAAGGATAACAGTTCACATTGGTGATATAATTTTTTAATTAATTATGTTATGGCTGGCTCAGCCTGCCCTGAGGGTGGGGCTGGTGCAGCATGTGGTGCCGGGGATTGAACTGCAGTCCCCACAGTTGCCTAAGCTTGTCTAAGCAGGTGCTGAGCTATCTTGCCGGCCCAACATTGGTCACGTATTTTTAATGTGGCAGAAACTTTTAAATACTTTCTATGAATTATCTATCATCTACCTATCTTCAGAGCAACTCTAGGGTAAATACTACTGTTACTCTCTTGTTGTATGAGGATGCAAAGGTGCAAAGATGTCTACAGCAAGGAAGTGGCAGAGGCACGATTTGAACTCCAGCAGCGTGGAGGTAGGGGACCTACCTTAGGAGCTGGTGCTTGCTCTTCTGCTAACTGCCCGTCTCTCCCCTGTAGGTGGTTGGCAGTTCCCTCCTCTTTGTGCATGACCACACTGGTCTGGCTAAGGTCTGGATGATTGACTTCGGCAAGACAGTGCCCCTGCCTGACCACCACACGCTCACCCACAGGTTGCCCTGGGCTGAAGGCAACCACGAGGACGGCTACCTCTGGGGCCTGGACAATTTGATTCGCCTCCTTCAGGGGCTGGCCCAGAGCTGACCTGCCCAGCCACTGCCAGGCCTAGTTACAGGACAGTGCTTGTCTGGAGCAGCCCTGAGATCGCATGGGGGCCGGAGGTGGGTGATGGAAGAGGCCACGCCATAGCACACAGACAGCATGGGAGGCCCGAAGGACCTTAGCACTCCAGGCAGCTCCTGGCTCTTTCATGGTCCAGGGAACATAACCAGGCAGGATCACAGTGAGCCAGTGGAACCAGAACAGGTCCCTGAGCAGCCAGGAAGGCTTCTGAGGCACTGCCAGAGGCTGCAGCCAAATCCTGCTTCCCTGAGAGCACATGTTGCTGTCTCCATATGGACCCAGCACTGCCCAGGGCCATGTGGATGACGCAGAACTGCCTTGTCAGTCCCTCCCAGCTCCCAGCTGGCTAAGCTCAGGGCCTGGACTGCCTATCTTGGCACCCCAAGACCAGGCTTCAACTGTGAGTACGTGTAGGAGCCACCTGTCCATCTGGGAGTGACAACACACTGTTGGAGGCCGTCCAAGTGCTAAGCAGAGGGAATGACACATGAGATGCCTGCTGATGCTGCATGGGGCAATGTCCCAGGGTGGGGCACAGCGCATGGCGTCCCGCCCTGCTGCAGCCTGGTGGGGTCCTCCCCTGGCGATCCTTCTGATCTACTGCAGAGCCAAGCTGCTGCTACATGTGGCCCGGGTACCTGCGCTGTGACCAGCACGACCTCATTCTTTGGTGCACCAGAGCCAACCTCAGAGCTTCCTCCTCCTGTCCCTGAGCGTCTCCTTCCTCCTAGAGGATGGCTGCCGCAGCAGTTTCCCAGGCCTGGGAAGCACATTTCTTCTTGGGGAAGCAGAGCTGCCTTCCTGAGGATGCCTCGGCCGATCTCAGACAAGAGTCCTTCTCCAGGAAAAGTGCCAGCCTGTGTGTGGCTGCTGGCTGTTTCTTTGGGCTCACCACCTGGCCTAAATCAAAGACTGGCAGAGCCTGGGGGTGCAAAACAGGCACTCGGTTCAGCGCTCTAGCACTCGCAACTTTGGCTTTCTGTCCCACAAGGGTGGGCTTGGGGACAGGCATCCACCCTTCCCCAAAATGGAGCCCTAACTTTTGTCTTCTGGGGCTGAGGGAAGTCAGCCTCCTTTTCTACTGACGGCCTTTATACTTATTTATAAATGTGTGAGGTCCTTGTTAGGTGGGGTACCGGGGGAGCATGAGGTGAAGGGCTTCGCTCTGCCTCCCGCCCACAATACGCTAATAAACAGAACACTCAGAGTCGGTGTCTTTTCCTTTCTATCTTGGCTTGCAGGCTCAGTGACGCTCTGGGCTGCAGGGCTGGGTGGGGTAGTGGGCTAATGAGTACCTCGGGGCAGAGGCAGCCTCAGAGCCAGCTGTTTCATTCATTCGGCGTCCACGGAGCTGCTTGTGCCCGGCTCTATTCTTGGCAACCCAGGGGACACAGTGGTGTTTGAGACCATTCCCAGCCGTGTCCTCATGGACTCCTGGGACACCGTCAAAGCATCAGGGCTGAGACGGGGTCACGCCTCTTTATTAAAACCACTACACCACAGTTTCCTTAAAGGAGACCCTCTGGGAGCACTGCAATAACCAAAATAGGCATATTCCCTTTGAAACAGAGGTGATGGCTACTCACTCGTGTGAGAATCTCAGCGTTCACCATGTAGCTGTACCTTTGTTTGCACAGACAGGAAGAACAGTCAGCTCAGTAATGAGGTTCAGGTGTCCACAGGGTGGCCTGGCTGGTGGCCAGAGGCTACTTGTTTTGAATCCTGACCCTGCCACGTGCCAGCCACATGACTTCCAGATCTCAGCCTAGTTATGTCAAATGGGGGAGGGGTGCTAGCATGTAACTCATCCCCTCAAAGTTCACCTGTTGGAAACATAAATCTTCCGATTCATGGAGTAATTACGATTATATGAGGTCACCAGGGTGGAGCTCCACTATGGCAGTGGTGGCTTTCTAAGAGGAAGAGAGACCAAGCTAGTGGGCTTGCTGACACAAGAAGAAAGCAGTCCCTATCTGCTGACCTTGCAACTTCAGAACCCTGAGGTCTAAAGGACTTTTGTGCAACAGAAAATGTTCCAAGATGGAGAATCTGGTACCTGCTGTACAGGGAGTTGTTGATGAATTAACACTGGACAGACAGTTGCACGTGTAACTGCTCTTGGATGGGCTTTAAACCCGACACTGTCACAGTATCTCAAAAGCAAAAATAGAAAGGGGAATAGCAGACTGGGATGAAGGTCTTTCCCATGAACTGGTACCTGAGCCCCTAGGGAAAGTAAGGTGTGATCTTTAGCAGAGGGCTGGGGCTGCCTGGCACTCCGGAGACCTAAAAGGCCAGCATGGCGGACAAGTGAGGGAGAGCTGGGCCAAGGAGAGGGCAGCTGAGGAAGAGGGCTCAGTCCCTGTCCTGGGAGCAGGGTACAGCCACAAGTCCAGCCAGGGCTCCTGCAGATGTCTAGCGAGGTGACAGTGCTTAGATGTGAACTCCAGAGAGAGAGGGAAACAGAACATGGGATCTGCTTGCCCCCAGTGTCTCCTTGACAGAGGGCTTGTCAGTACCAGTGCTGGCTTGGGCAGATGCTAGGCTGGCGAAGGGATGGCTGAGGGATCCTCAGAGATCCTGCCCAAACCTGTTACTATTGCACAGATGAAAAGCTGGGATGCGCCGCACGAGGTGACAATGCCAAGCTGCGGCCAGGTGCCCCAGCCCTAGCTAGTGGCTCGACTCCTGTGGTCTGAGCAGCAGAGCCTGGCCACAGAGGCCGGCCTGGACCCCCCCAGGGGGTACCACATATACCCGCCCATCGGCAGCCCTAGAGGGGGAGAAATCTGTCAATTGCAGGTTGCTATCCCGGACTTGGTCATAGTCCCACAGCTGGTAGTGCCAGCTCTTTCCCTGCTTGCAGAGAAGGAAGGTGGCTCCTGAGGAGCTTTCCTCGGGCAAGAGTGGTAGCTGGCACGGCGTGCTGGGCACTGGGTGGAAGAGACCGGGCAGCTCCTGGTCCTCAGCATAGCCACGGCATGGCACAGCCTGCACACCCAGCAGGACACCTGTGGGAGAGGAGACGATGTGAGTGGGCTGGTACCTGAGCACTATCAGCTGCCGCAGCTCCCTGAATTCAGCCTTCCAGAGCAGGGGGCGTCCAGACCCCCACCTTTTAGACAAGTTAGTGGGGACCAGTGGGCACATGGCTGGGCTGAAAGGGGACCCAAGGGCCTTGGCATTTTAAGTCCTGCCGCTACAGCACAGGAGAGCTGGAGAGTTGGCATGAGATGGTGCACACTGTCCAGGAGAAAGATGCTCAGGGAGGAGCCGTGGAGGCCACAGAGCCATGAAAAGGCTGAGTGTCTTTTGTGGCATCCTGATGGATACAAACCTTCTTTCAGGCAGGTGGCATGGCAATGACAATGCTGGTAATATTTACTGACATACACTATCATCCCAACCAACATTCTAGGAATGTTTTAAGCTTTGCTTATAAGACTGCTTTATGAGCCAAGTGTGTAACCTAGCACTTGGAAGGCTCTGAACTCAAGGCCAGCCTGGCCTACATAATTCAAGGACTGCTTGAACCACCTAGTGAGATACTGTCTCAAAAACACAAAGCAGGGCTGGCAAGATAGCTCAGTGGTCTAAAGCACCTGCTTAGGCAAGCTTAGGTAAGCTTAGGCAACCGCAGGGACTGCGGTTTGATCCCTGGCACCACATGCTGTGCCAGCCACACCCCCAGGACAGGCTGAGCCAGCAATAACATAAGTAAATAAAGTTTAAAAAGTCCTGGGGAAAAAAAAAAAAAAGCAGAATGGGAAATAAGAGGCCCGAAGATAAAACTTGTCCAGCCACAGAATCTGGAACCAACTGTGTGGCCCTTTCAGTCTGTGCTATGAGCTCCTGCGTGGGGAAACCCCAACCGGTGGACACCAGAGGCACTTGTGGCTCCCAGGTCTCAGGTTAAGTGCTTGAGGACAGAGGCAGCCCAGCCTTGATCTGCGCACAGCCTGGCTGTGCAGGAATAAAAATGTGGAGGAGTTGTTGGGGGCTGAGAGACCCGGGCGGAAGGTGGACAGGGCCAGAGGAGGGGTGCCTACCTGCACTGACTGCCCAGTGGGCCTTGTGGCCCTTCCTCTTACACGGTTCATGATTGAAGTCTTCGTCATAGCTGGTGCTGGTGTTAAGGGAAGAAACTACCAGAAGTGGGACCCACTTTTCCCCTACCCTCTGGCCTGGCTCCTACCCTGGTCCTAGGATACGGGACAAGCAGTGGGTGTCCGGCGATGAGGTGCTGCAGGATTAGGTCTCTGTTGGGACCACCCAGGCCACTGTGGAGCAGCTCAGCCTGACAGCCCAGTGTCTCCTGGGCCAGCCTGCCCATGTCGGCCACTGTGGCGAGAGTGCACAACACAGGGCTTGTGGCCAGAGCTGGCAGGGCCTGTGCTTCCAACCCCACGTGCCTGGCCCCTCTGTGATACAAGGCAGAAAGTGAGGGACTGAGGGGGTCAGCTACTTGCCCAAGGCCATGTGAGAGGTGACCGAGGAGAGTCTAGAGCCCAGAAAGCCTAGCTGTGCTCTACCAGGTGAATACCTGGCTTAGTAGGCAGTGAGTGGCAGGGCAGGTTTGGACAATGAGACCCCCCCAACAGGCTTGCCTCTCCTGTCCCCTCCCAGGAAGTGCCAAGGAACATGGAGACTCTCCTCGAGCCAACTCACCAGAGAACATTTCTCCCTGTGCCGTGTAGCCTCTGTCCACTGCGACCTGCACAAGTCTCTCCAGGGGAACACCACTGGGTGGAGCCAGCAGAGTGCCTGCCATCCACAAGGCCACCAAGCCACACCTGGGAGACAGCCCTCTACTGGTTTCTCCACCCCAGAAGCTGGAGTTGGGGGGCTAAGTTCCTTCCCTGCCACTAGGCCAGACCAGGAAACTTGGCTTGGCTTCAGGGGACAAGGCCCCTAGTCTAGAGCTGGAGGGTGGGGACCAAAGTCACTGGGCTTCCACGGAGTGAGTACCAAGGACAGGAGTTCACTCACCTGCTCCCCAGGACCACCTGCATCTTCTGTGGAAGCACCCCAGCCCACATGCACCCAAGCTCCACTAAGTGTCCCTCCTCCACCTCCCAGCCCAGCCCAGGGGTCAGAAGCCCAGCAGGGCAGAGAGCAAGGGCGGCCAGGAGATACGTACTGAGGGCCCTCTTGGATGAGCGACGGCAGGTCAGCACAGAAGAGGATCCACTGCAAGTCACTTCGGAACCTGAAGCAGAGCCATACTTGGGTCACAAGGGAACTCTATGGTCACTGGGGTCTACTTGCACGCAGGTGTCCAGGGACTGGGAAAGGAGCGTAGGCCTGGCTGTTCTAAGGTTAAAGGGCTGCTCTGGCTAAGCCACTAACTTCCTTGTCTCCTGAGCTCAGTTTTTTCATCTGGCATGGGTGGGGGTCATTATGGTACCTGCTGTTTCTCTCAAGAACTGAAGGCCGGGCCGGCGAGATGGTTCAGTGGTCTAAAGCGCCTGCTTAGGAGGGCTCAGGCAACTG
>PVKN010035852.1:0-11549 GCA_004027915.1 Capromys pilorides | reverse complement strand
CTAGCAAGTAAATGGCTCATCCAATTTTACTATAGAATTTTAATATCTCAATTGTATGTTTTAAATTCACACAGCAAAATTACCTTTTGGAGTTTTTGTTAAACTTAGCATAGACAAAAATGTTCAGTTGCTCACTGTGCTTTAAATTTACCAATCATTTGTCTGAAAGCATAAAGTAGATGTTAAACCATTATGTGAAATTACAAAGATTATAAGACTTTTCTTTCCTTTATAATCTTCTTGATGGAAATGTTTGCGTGTTTATGTATTTCTACATTGAATTAAATATGCACAAAATTTTCCCCTTCCCCTGTGCACAATTTTGGCTGCAAGGGGGTGGGAAATGAAACAACTATACTTGATATGTCATGTCCTTGAATTATTAATGAGTGTTCTAACAGTCAAATACTAAACCTGTGAAATATCTGTCATTATAAATTGTAGATAGCTGCCCTGTGGGCTCAGGTTGCATAAACAGGACGTAAACAGATTCACTAAGAATTATATTTTGCCAATGTGACTATTGTATATTTTTTTAATTTATATATTTGGTACAGGGTCTCTCTACACAGTTGAACTCATAGTGATCCTCCTATTTTCAGCCTCCCCATCACTGGGATTACAGTCATATGCCTAGACTTGGTCACTGGCTCAGTGCACATGGGGTTAGGGCTGGCCCAGCGTGCAGTGCCTGGGATCGAACCCTGGTCCCTAAGCTTGCCTAAGCAGGCACGTGGTCTACAGAGCTACCTCACTGGCCCGGACTGCTGTTGTTTCCCATTGAGTGTGCTCAAGCTATGTGGTAGAAATGCTGCCATTTTGCCATTTACAATAATAGATTAGAACTCCGTTATTTGGTGCTACTTCTGGATAAAGGCAGTGACCTCAGTTACTATGTGGTGTGGTGATTTTAGACTACCTTGCATTTTCCTCTAATGCTTGAAGATTTGAGTTTCAGCTCCGTAGTTAAAAGATGCCATCTTCTTCCTGAAGCCTGCAGGCGCTTCCTTCACGTAAACTGCCCGGCCTGCCCTGGCTGCTCTCGGCAATGGCTGTACCTGCTTTCCCAGCATTCACTCTGCTGCTTGACGCCTTCCTAACCATACTAGCGATGAATGCTTCCTTAGGAATCACTTACATCTTGGCTGCACATTGTCCTATAATACAGCCGGTTATCCTTCATTTCCTGCCATCTTGTCAGAAGCATATTTGGGCTTCAAAGAAAGCTCTGGGTGGCTCTTGGGAGGAGGAACCAAGGCAAAGAACTGGGATGGAGGGTGGCTTGAGGACACATCATTCCATGTTCCTGAAGTGAAATTCTTAACATGACTAAAGCCCAGCAAGTTGCTAGGTTCTAGCCTCCCTTGCACAGAAAGAACACTGGCAAAACGATAACTGCATCAAAGAATCGCCTGTCCACTGGTACAGAGCTTGCACACATGCCCTCTCCATCCCGCCCCAGCTCCTGCCCCTGCAGTGCCACATGCACTCCTGTCCTCCCGACGTTTTCACCCACTGTGAGAAAGTCCCACTTGTCAGTCTAGGGATGCTCACCACCTAGTTTGTGTTGTAAAAAAGTTCAGGCCAATATAAGTGCCACGAAAAATTTTAATTCCTAGAAGCAATAGCTACGTTCATGGCTTCCTCACTCGCTTCCTTTTCAGGCCCATCCAGCTGATGTTTGCTTCCCTTCCCAGAAAGTGATCCTTCGATTAATCTAATTAATCTAATTAGTCTGAGCCATGTCATTTGTCTCATTTTTTTCTAATGTGCAAGCTTTCAGAATACAGACAAAGTTGGCTAATCTTTCTGATGCCTCTCTTAAAGCCAGAAAAGAGCAACATCCTGAGCTGTTAGAAAAATTACAGGAGCTCACAAGGTACAGCATTTCGTGAATGTCACATTGCCTGCCTACCTGGCAGGACAAAGGCTAAGTGGGGACAAAGGCTAAGTAGCCTTGTGCAATAAGGTCCCAAAGGGGCCACACTGTACACCTCATAAAACTTCTCTCCCCCAGAGGGATCTTTGCAAAACAGATGTATATTTCCCCCATTCCACTGATGGCCTATAGCTCACCTGGCATTTGACTAGAGGGACTGTTAGGAGGAAGGAGGTAAATTCTCAGGAGCTAGGAGAGGACTCCCTGTATCCAACTGTAGAGATGCCGTGGATCTCCTGTACTTTCTCACCATCTTGTAACAGCAGCAACAACAGTAACAAATCCTGTAGTGAGCCCTCCAGAGGAACGTGGATTTCAAGCACTCTCTGGCCATGAAACCTATGGATAGGCTTCTCCTTTCCACCTTGCACATACCCATGGTGTCTGTAAACTGTGCATTTACCTATGTGAATTAGTAAAGGGAAGGAGAGAGGGGGGGTGCATCCTCACAGTCAGAGTGGATGTAGCTTTTCCAGACAAGCAGACCAATAAAAGTACAGTCAAGCCAATAAAAGTACACGCATGGTAATGTCCAACAGGAGGGGAATTTTTTTTCCCCCCGAAAGATGACTTTGCTACCCCTGATGCTTAGAGAACCTGGGAGCAGTTCTTTCATTTGTGTTAAAAACCATTCAGATAAATAGATTCCCCTTATAGTCAGTGTGAGTTCGGAATGCTGAACTCCTCAAATTTCAAGAGGAGGGAAGAGTAGAAGAAGGTGCAGGGATTACGTCACTCTGAGGGTGACTACAATGGGAAGGCCTTGCGAAAATGTAGAAGGCAGACATGTGTGGCCACGCTGGCATGGGTACCACAGAAATCAGAACAAGATGGCAGGATATTCCCTGCCAGCAGGCATTTCCACTGAAAATCAAGATTGCAGTTTTGTAATGATGCTCCCTAGCCGCTGCTACACACTCTGGACTCTGCTGTCCATTTTCTCTTGTGGGACTGAGACACAGATGTGACGTCTGTTTCCAAGGCAAGCTTATTTCCTTACTTGTCTTTTGTTTTGGAACAGGACGCCAAAGGACCGAGAACAGTGCTGATTCTAATGTTTGTGTTTCGAAATGCCAACAGCTCACACAGCCCATAATGCTCTGATTGTGCCCGCTTCGTTTCCTCAGTGTGCATTACTGTGAAGAAAGCTGCCCTTTGCTTAGAAAATGAAGAGTTGTTGTTAACGTGGCTGAGAACTAAAGAGTGTAACCTTGTCACCGAAGGTCACAGTTTGCATTTCTAGGTGCTGTTCCTGTGTGGAGCCCGAGAGCATCTTATGAACCTCCTATCTTCTTGTTTCAGTAGGGTCTTCATGGTTGTTACTATGTCTCCACAGCCAAAGTAAAGCAGACATTGAAGGTAATTACTTAGATAATTAAGGGGAAATCCTCTCCTCTTTGCTTTCCCTGTGGAGCCCCGGCCTCCAAGCCCATTAGTGAATTTGGGTGTTCTAAGATGAATATGTTCCCCATTTTCTTTCTTCCTTTTTCTGGTGCGCTAGTCAAAATCATTTCTTGCTTTTTTTTTTTTTTTTCCACTATACTTATAAAAATTGCAATGTGGGTTACATTATGGGTGAGTAGAAATCTGAAACCTCTTTATCTTTTTCTCGGTTGAATGCTCATATTTTAGTGCCTTCTTTCATAGAACTTACTCTTTAAATTATTTTAAATTACTAACCTGGATTTTGCTTCCATGTACAATACCATCTTGGTTTTTGCTTTCAAGTAATACATCCATAGAATTAGAATTGAAGCATCATTTCATTTCATAATATTTCTGTTCTAACTCTGCTGCATGAATTGCCCTTCGTGGTTTCCCACATGTGGAACTCTGGGCACTTTTGCCAACTTTCTGCCTCTGGCCATGGTACCCACCTTGCAGAGGCATCAACTGTGTTTTCACTGGCACATGTGATTTACTGCTTCAGCAGAATAGAGCTCAAGGAGGGTAGGAGTTAGAGAGGCCTCGAGTTGAAGGTCTTGATTACACCAGTAGACCCCAGAGGAGTGTGTCCTTTATAGTTCTTAATAATTATGCACTCCAAAGAACAGCAGATTTGACAAATTCTGTGTGTTACATGCAAATTCAGAAAAATTTTCAGAGCCCTTCTTGTTGTCAATATTGCTTCAGGCAGGATATTTGGAAACTGCATTTTGATTAGCTTAGATTTCTGAGAGTGTACCGAAATGCCTTTCGTTACCCATTATGTGTTTCTTCTTTCACCCACCATGTGCACAGTGTGTACATCAATGCATTTCTCCATGAGCTCTATTTCTTTGTAAAAGCAATGTGCCTCTATTTCCAAACTTAATTCTTTGCGTGACTCTGGCCACATAGTGAAGCGCAAGAGAACCAAACCAGATCTCCCCCTAAGGTCAGTGTTTAACCTAATCACTGAATTTGATCAGGTTCTCTACCAGATCACTTTGTGACCCGAATTGTGGAAAGAAGGAAGTTCAGGAAGGGAAGTGCCCTTGTGATGTAAATATTGATCATCTACTGATAGTTCTGGTAGTTCAATGTCATCGACTCGCTTGTCCTCAGTAGTAGTAGACAAGCAGAAAAAATTGATGAGCTCCTAATGGTCACTTTGGAAACTTCTTTCGAGCATGAGCAGCTACCCCGTAGAGCACAAATGCGTGGAGACAGACACAGCTCTCCTGGTGCTTGTTGACTGTGTCTGGAGACTTCAGATGTAAGTTACTGGTAAATGAGGGTGAAACCCAGTCCACAGAGCGAAGCTAGCTACGACAGCTGCGACCTCATTTGTCACCCAAGGTGACTACACCACTGTCACAGGCCCAGATTAAGTTTCCTTTTCCACTCTTCAGGGGACACTTGGTACAAGAAGATGTTGCCTGACAGGCTTTAGGGTATTTTTCTGAACATAAGTGTCTGTGTTCTTTTCTGCTTTCCCCTCATGCCTTGGTTCTTTTAATTGCAAATTTAAAAACTTACAATTAATTTTTAAGAAGCCGTATCTGTGGAACTAGATAGACAAGAACACTGTTATCTAAAAAATGTTTTTGAAGATTCTTCTGGTGTTTTTTGTTTTATTTTGTTTTTGTCATAATAGGGATTGAACTCAGGACCTTGTGCTTGCCAGGCAAGCACTTATTCCACTATCTTTCTGACCTTCTTCTGTTTTAAAATAAGTCCTTACAAGAAAATCTCTGTAGCTAGTAAGGTTGCAGTAGGCATGGATTTTACATGAGAGGTTTGTAATGGAGCTGGCATGTTAGTTCTTTTAAGATTACCTTTGGAGGAATCTAACCACAAGGCACAATTTTCTTCAGTGTTCTTGCTCTTTTAAGTGGCAGAATGAGGAAGAGTAGCCAAGCTGTAGATCAGTATTTCTTTCCATCTGGATCCCTTGGGTTTCTTTGCATGTAAATACAGACATAGAAAGACAGGTCAGTCACTGTTCTAATTGAAATTAAACACACTGGAATTCAGAGTGAGCCAGCCTGGTTGCTTGTGTTTCAAGAACCCCAGGGGAGCCCACAGCAAGACTTTCCCACAGAGCTCCATCAGCTAGGACTTTTTTGGCCCTAGACCATTGAAAGGGTCTTCAGGAGGTACACCCCCTTCCCAGGGCCACCTTTTCTTCCATGCTTGAACTCTGGAAGTTCTAATGAAGTTTCAAAAACTTCTTAGATGGTGGGGCAGTAGTGGTGCTGGGGTTAGAAGGCCTTGCCGCCTGTTGGAGCTGAGGACTGAGGTAGCCGGGCATCCTGAGGTGGCGACTCAGTGTCCCCTCCAGACAGCTCCTTCTGGGGACAATAGTCTGCTGCTCGCTGTCCAAATTCACTCCTGCACTGCACTCTCCAGGACTGGACAAGCAATCTACATTTCTGAGCTCAGGATCCACCCTAGTGCCTTATTCTCAGTTCCAGCATATCTTGCAGCAGGTGCAGCCGAGTTTCAACCTGCCTGAGCTTGGGCAGCCAGAGAAATGGTGGAGCTCACATCCAGGAGTGCACATGTGGGTCATGGAGGTGTGGCTTTGGAGTCCGGGTGCAGTCCTATCTCTTCTCCTGGGCACTGCTCCCCTGCTGTCTTCCCTGTCCTTGGAAGAGAGCTTCACCCTGTCGTGTCCTTCTGCCAGAATGTGACAAATCCTTGCTTGGGGCCAGCAAGGGATGGACACAAACCATGAACACATCACGCTTCTCTTCCTTCAGGTTGTGGGTGCAGGGTGCTGGGTCCCAATGACGCCCATTGAGGTAAACAGCTTCCTCACATGTCCACCCCGTGTACTGCTCAGGCCCTGTGCCTCATCTCGGGCTGTCCTCCTGAGACCCTCTGCCATCTTACCACCTCCATACAGGGCTGGAATCACCCGCTGTCCTTGCAACCTGTTTGGTTTGAAAAGCTACTCTCTCTGAGACAGGAATACCTCTTCTGCCTCCTTCGGTTTGCATTTTCTTGATGGATCCCTTTAAATTTCCATTTCTTTCTTAATCTTAATTTTTTATCAGTGCACGTTTGCCATACAGAGTGATTACATTCTCTGTGGTGAGCAGACACTGGTACATAAAGCACCTTAATTATTTTTTAATCTTTTCCCTCCCCCTTGCAACCCCCATCTCTGTCTCTTATGAAAGGTCCACCTTGCTGTTTTCCATGATCTATCTTTTTTATTTATCTCCTGCCATAGCATGTCATAAAAAAGTGAAAAATATTTTTTTAACCATTTAGGCCCTGCAGAGTCCACATTAGCAGAGCGAGGAAGGTGATGATGCATTAATGGTCCCTGCTGCCTGGGTATTCACCAATACATCACAGTTCCATTATCACATTATGTGCAGCTTGATGTGAATAGACTCCAAGCTTATTTGCTTGACACAAGTCTTTTCCCAAAACAATCTGGTAACTTTTTAAATGATGCACTATGGGAACAGCTACGAGCAACTTGTTTTGACTGTGTTCCCTCTAATATTCTTAACATGAAAGATTTTTATTTATATTACATTGAAATATACATTTAATATACTTGATGTGTCTCTTTTAGCTGGAGGTTTTCAATCTATTTTGAAATTACAATTTGTGGAATTTTCAGGAGCAAATTATTTTAAGATTTCACAAGAGGCCCAGAATTGAGTTGGTTGAGAGAGGGCTTAAGCCAGTCCGTGGCCCACACACCATGAGCCTGGACATCTTGCCGGGGAGACGTGAACTGGACGCCAGCGTCAGGTGTAGATCTGCTTCTCCTCAGTGTGTCATGAGAGGTGTTGCCGGGGGGTAGAGGCAGAGTCGGGATGGACAAGAGTTACCTCTCATGAGGTTTGTTTGTTCACTTGAATTCAAAAATCAGAAAAGATAAAACTAAAAATTTTGAGGAAAACATGTAGAATGAGATCAGCGGACTAAGCAGATGATAGACAAAGGTTGGAAGAGAAAGTGTTCCCATCAGATCCCGAGGTAAACACCCGGGCAAAGGCCCCGGATGCCCGAGAAGCAGGAGGTGGGATATCCACAAGGAAGAGCAAAAGCCCTTGGAGGGGCACCCTTTCACTCAGAGGCCGAGGAAGTGTGGTGGTGGGCACTGGTGTGAAAGGCAGAGCAGAGGCCGTCCAGCGGCAGGAAGGTCACCTGCTATTACTGAAGGCAAACAGGGATTCCTGAGAATGCAGGGGCATGAGCACCGGGCATTTTCATTAGTGATGCTGTCGTGAAAGAAACGGAAAGGTGTGAACATCAAGGTGAAAGGTCCCCCTTGTGGTTTTCCATTATCTATCTTTTGTATTTATCTCCTGCCATAGCATGTCATAAAAAAGTGAAAAATATTCTTTTAACCACTGATTCTTAGGCCACTGCTCTCAATTCCAGATTTGCCTGGTGATTTAGTACACGTTATGAGCACAGAGCACACCCGGCCCTGTTGGCTTGGGAGTGGGTAGCTTGTGACAGTGGTATTCAGCCTGCAACCCTACCTGATACAAACTCCCAGGCCAACACATATTGTCAACTACCAGATGAGGCTTTCTCTCCTGATGTGGAGCTGATGCAGATGGCAATGCTCTGAAGTACCTCTTTTTTTCACTGAAACAGCAGCTGAAAAGCGACGTGTTGATGTTGGCTGGGTCTGCAGCGTATCAGCCTGGCGTCAGGGAACATTCTGGGCCTCGATAGGTCATAATTTCCACTTGTTAATAAGAGGTTTCTTTGGGGAGAATTTTAGATAGAATAAAAGTACGGGCTGCTCATAGACGCTAAGGAAGAATGACAGGAAATTGCATTTCATATTTCATAGCTGTAACTTTTTTCTGTAAACTTCTGGGTAAGGTCAAGTGAGCAGAGTGAAATTAATTAGCAAAAAGGCAGAGATCGGTGCTGCTATCAACAAACTTTAGAAAGTTGTTACTGAAGCTCTTTTTCTCCAGATGTTACCCAGATTCTCAATTCCAGATTTGCCTGGTGATTTAGTACATGTTACGTTTAGCACATAGGAGCTATAAAAATAGTACTCTACTCCCAGCAGGCCTTGCAGCCAGACCACGACATTTACATTAAAACAGCTTTTTGGGCCAAAGATCCCCGAGAGAATTCTCCAGTCATTTACAGATTTCTTTACGTGAGACATTATGCAAGTACCCAGAAAGCAGTGATTCCAGATGTGGGTCTAAGTTCAGTGCCTTCGGGCACATGTTAACACGATTTAGTCTTTTCCTGGGAAATATGAAAATTGTCAGTAACCAGCCTGAAGCACCTACTATGTGCCAGGCTCTGGAGTGCTCCAGAGAACAGCAAAGACACAGACAATAAGCACACAGCTCAAGGGTTAGAGAGGAAAAGTGAATTAGTCTCCATGCATTTAATTCAAACTTTGAGCCATAGTGTCTTCATAATTCGATCATTTCACCTACTCATTTAATAAATAATTGGTTCATATTCCAGTAACAAATTGTCTATAAATGTAAGATATGGGACACACTTATCCTGTGGATTATCCTTTGTGGATCCCTAATATAAATTACTAAGTAGGCTTATCCTAAAGCAAGACAGGAAAAGGTGGAAGAGACATTGGATGTGGTTGCTTTGATTGTAGAAGACTTACTTGCAATTAAGTTAAATCTACATCTAAGCAATTGATAGTCGTGCTGTAGTACCATCTGTCTGTCATTCTCTTAACACAGCTCAAGCTATGCAGTTAAGTTACCCATTAGCCTCTCATAGAAGGCAGGAACTATAAGCACTTGCTGTCCAGGAAGTCAGTAATTGTTACAGTTATTGAAGAGTCCCCACCCATGGCTTCCTAATAAGCCCCAGCTCCACTAATTCATCCTCATCCTGACTTTTTGTAATACTTATCAGATCATGTTGCTTACTTAGCACTGAGAAATGTAACATTGGCCAGACCGAGTTGGCACATGCTACCCTGAGGCAGGATGGTGTTTCATCCCTGTTCCAGTCCTGGAATCCTGCTTTGGAATTTGTTCTTCTGTAGTTGGCAAATAAGAACCACTGGATTATCATTTTCTGAGAATCAGAGAAGTTATGAGGATATAGGTAAAATTCCTGCAAGTAGTGCCACAGTTTGACAAATGTCTCTTATGTTACATCAACACAGGTTTAGTTGAATGTGTCAAAAATGTTATCTGCAGAGAGAAAGTACATGCTTTTGAATTCCACATGTTCCCTACCATAAGACTTGTAGGATTAGTTGTACTGTTTTTTGTTTTTGCGGTACCAGGGATTGAACTCAAGATCTTGTGTCTGCCAGGCAAGCACTTAGTGGTATTTTTTTTTCTTTTTTTGAGATAGGATCTTACTTTATAATTCAGGCTGGCTTTGAACTCACTATATAACCATGCTTGGCCTTGACTTCACGGTGATTCTCCTGCCTCAGCCTTCCAAGTGTTGGGAATACAGGTGTGTACTGCCACACCCAGCCAGGTTAGTGGTTTTGCGTGTCACTCTTAGAGGCTGAGCCACACAAGAGAAAACTCTGAGAATACAAGTAAGTCAGTAATCTATGATGTTTTGCTGTCCTGCTTAGAACCCTTTCTGTTTACTGAAACAAAGAACTTCACTGACAACATTGATTTATTTGAACATAAACACATCTGATTTTGTGTGAAAATAAAATATGAAATCTGCAATAGTTATTTCTAAACAGAATTTGTCTTCAATCCTAATGTAATGCAAATGTGTATGCTGGTTGTAAGAATGTCACATTTTCTAGGAATTAACATTTTCAGTGATGGAGAATTACTGCATTTGTAAACAGAACTAGCCCTGCATAAAATTATAAATGCGATAGTCTATAGCTGCTATAAGTTGAATGAGGTGGGTGTTTTCAGATTATATGGATATTCCAAAACAGTGTAAAACTTTTAATAAAAGTGTGGCACTTACTGCAACTTTGGGTATAAGGTTAGGATTATCCTATGAGAGTTATCTTAGAGTAAACACTGCAGCTCCTAGCAAGACCTGCAAGTATTCTTGGGGCAAAGCAGAAATTGATTTGCACATAGAATACTTAGAAAATGGAAAGCATCTAGACCTCAAAGATCCAGTTGGAAGGAGACTCAATACTTGATACCACAAATGAAAAGAGAGAAAACGAAAGATGCCAAAGGACAGAGCATGATGTATTTTACAGATCTGTTTGCTCGTTTAACAGTTTACTGGACACTGTTCCAAGCACGGAGGCCTTTAGACAGGGGACACCAATGTGCACTGTCTTTATCTGGACAACTTTCAAAGCTAAGGTGTAAATTCACCAGGGTCTTGAGAGATCCATGGTTGTGAATGTTGAGAAACTGGGGTTGATAAGATCTACCCAACAGAAGCCTAAGAAGAACCCAAGGGATGTGGGGGCACTGAGGGGGCCAGGTGGGTACAGGTTCTGTAGAGAACTGAGAGACAGAACAGGATGACTGTAAGGGTCCACTTTCTGTTCAAGATATCATAGAAAAGTGAGAGCAAGCTGTGAAAAAAGACTTCTAGTTACTTACACCTCTGCAGGTCAGAACAGAAGTTGAAGGGTGCTTATAGTGTTGGCCTTCTTCCTAGCAGAGACCCAAGGTGATGACAGTGTCACCAGGATAGGGAGCACACTTGCATGTGACTCCTTCTCTCCCTCCTCTTGTGAAGACATGAGCATTAAATACTGAAGACTCTGTCTGGTGACTTTGACCCTGCCAGCCACCTTCCACAGGCTCAGAATCTGAACACCACCTCCTAGTAGCTCCCCATCCTCTTATGACTACAGCTGGGAGCGACTCCTCAGTGATGTGGTAGCGAGAGACTGTCCAAATGGCAGAGTGGAGCAAGACAGATGCGGCAGATGTGTAGACCTGGAATGCAAAGACAAAACAGGCAACATTCAGCATTAGACCCTTGGACAGCAGTGGGAGGTACTGAGCTATAGTGTATTGATAAAACTGAAGTTCAGGTCATGCTGGCAGAGTCTTTGTATGTAATGAAACCTGCCATTGTTCATAGGAAGTGATAGTTCAATGACGTGGTAGCTAGGAAAATATATATAAAAAAAAAAAAAAAAAAAAGAAAGACTCTGAAATCTGAAACACTTCTGGTCCTAAGAATCTCAGAAAATGGATACTCAAGTGGTAGAGCTTAAAGAGGAGAGAGAGAGAGA
>PVKN010035851.1:0-11549 GCA_004027915.1 Capromys pilorides | reverse complement strand
AAATTCTGCGCAGCTCTGCTCTTCGTTGTAATTACAAGCTGAAAGCCTGTGCGTTTTGCGTAGAATGTATTAAACAACCCGCAGAAATGGCTGAAATGATTGCTGTGTAAACCGCAGGGTCTGAAGTCCTACTCAACACGTCTTCACCGAGAGCTCTACGGCCTGGAAGCCCTGTCTGTGGTAGCCAGCTGGAGAGAGTAGCCCGGATGTCCAGCCACTAGTAAACCCAACGCCTTCCATGGAAGGATGTTAAAGCTGAATGCATACTTGATCATCGCTCACATTTAGGAGGAACTCGAGTTCCTCCTAAGATCCTAAATCGCTCTCTTTCAGACATTCCCCGTATTCTGGCTTGATGCTGGTGCGGACTGCCACAAGCAGTAGCCCAGCCCTGATCCACCTGAATTTTGACAGACTATACATTTAATGTCATTTTTGACTGCATAAAAGAAAGTTTCTTGGGACAAAAACAGCTCCGCGCACGCAGGGGGGCATTAGCTCTGCGTGCCAGGTCTCCTAGCAACTGACCTGCGTTGCCAAGCCCTTCCAGCGCCTCGTGAACATCAACACCAGCTTGCTTTTCCGTCGCACGCCCTGTTCCACACTTCACAAAATCAACTCGAGGGAATAATTTACTATAATTTTGTCTGATCAGAACATTAACCTCGCAATTGTACATCAGCCAGCATTTGCATTCTCTTTTTCACTCCTGACAAATTTATGAAGAGAAAGGGGTAGGTAGGGAAGAAAATTGCCCTTCTTTTTGAGGTGGCAAGGAATCAGAACGTCCGGGGAGTTGTCTTTTTTGGCATTCTCAGGCATCCTTAAGGACGGGCAGTTCTGAGAAGCCCATAAAACTGTTTACCACTTCCGAAGAGTCATTCTCTTTATTTTGTATTTGTGAAGATACTCAGTACATCAAAGCTATCTGAGCTGGAAAAATTCTAAACACAACACATAATCTCTGAGTTCTGGCAGAGAAAATTTTGCAAGATGAGTCACACAGACAAAACAACAGTTAAAAGGAAGGCCACAGCGGGGAGCATATTCTCAGGAAAATCAGAGGAAAGTAATTTACTTACAGGGGAAAAACATCTTCCAGGTCTAAAATACTTGTTTACTTGTCCAGTGAAAATCACAGAATTATAGATTTTTTTTAAAAAAAAAATCTTATCAACCAAAACTCATTTAAGAAAGAAAGAACAGAGATCAGATCACTTATGTTTGCCAGTGATATATAGTTAAGTTACTGGTAAAACAATAGTTCCAACCTGAGGTCAAGCTTTATATTTTAGTTTTGAAAATAATGCCTTTTTAATAGTGCATTTCATACAAGTCTCTCTCTAGGCAGACTTACAAGGGAAAAAAAAACACAACCGGCCACATTAATGCACACAAGCATGGTATTCACTGGAAGGTGGATACATTTATTAAAAGAATAGAAACATGGAATGTGATCAGTGATGAAAATGGAACTTTGGATGTGGTGGCCACTTGAGGGGCTTCCCAGTGGAAGACCCAGAGGTGGTCCTGCAGGGCATGGCTTGTGGACGGTCTTTCAGAAGGAAATCCACAGATGCAGCTTCACACCACAAAGGCTATTGAAAAAAAAAAAAAAAATCTTTTGATTAGTTCCTATTTGTTGTGTAGACAAATGATTTTCTTTTGGCATAGTTGATATTTTTACCTACTCCCCAAACAGCCCCTTTCCCCTTTCCTCTCCCCTGAGCCCCTCCTTTTCTAGGGTAGCCTTTCATTTATTCTCCTGTCATCTCTCCACAACGCACGTTTTAAACACTGCACTGGAGAAAAGCAAAATTAAAGTCGCATTGTTGTCTTTTCTGAGCTGTCTTTACCACGTCAGACCGCATGATGGCAGTGTTCCTCGAAAAATGAATTTTAAGGAACCAGTGCACTGTTTCCCAGAGGGTCCGAAAAAAAAGCCACAGCAGATATATCAAGCTCTTGATAAAAGCACAAACACAAACGAAAGAAAAATTAGTTTTAATCCATATGAAACACATCTTCCTTGATTGTATTTCCCTACAGTGAACTTCTCTATGGAGAATTCGCCACGAGGTTATGATTTTACCCAGTGACTATCCAGATGTGTCTGACAAACATATAAAAGTATATTAACTATCGTTGGGTGAGGATAGGTCTGATTATTTATTGTGTGTTTTACGCTATGTCGGCATTAGGAGTACAATTCAAAATAATACACTAAGCATGTTTTCTGTGCTGCATCTCAAGATTCTTTCCAGACTTGTTCTGTCGTATGAGCCTCTGCCTAGGGCTCTGGGAACTCAAGACGAGCTTGCTTCTCAGCCTCACAATTTCCCTGAGGTTGAAAAGCTCCCTGTAAGACCAGAGTGGGATTTCCTGAGTCCAAAAGCTGCAGATGGAGGTGAGAGCAGCTTCTACAGCCAGGCCAGCTGTGAAATCAAGAGTTCTGAACCCTTTCTGGTGTCTGTGGCTGCCCCGGTTAGATCCAGGGAAGGAAGAAAGAGCTGGGCTTGTGCTCCAGGTCTCCCTTGCATGACTCTGTTCCTCCTCCTCCTCTTCGTCAGTGTGCTTGGCATTTTAAACATGAGTTGGGAGCCTTCTATCAATCTGAAAACAATGAATGCCAGGCCCCTGCAAGGGAATACCTGGGGAGCTCACAGAGAATAGTTTTGGTACAGAGATGACAGAGGACTTGGGTAGGCTGGGAGCCCTGCCTGCTACAGATCACACTTCAGAAATGATTGAAAGTGATTAGGATGTGCCTGCCAATGTGATGGGTGTCGAGGGAACTGGCCATGAGTAGGACCCAGTTCAAAGCTGGAGAACCAGCTACAGGACACTGTGTTGACTGTAAAGTAGAATCGAAAATATCACCTTATGAAATATACTGTGCTAGAACCCAAAATGCAGAACCGAGGGGCTGGGGCATTCTAATAGGGAGAGATCCCACTGGTTTTGAAGAATCAAGATAAGTTTACAGAAAAAAAAAAAAACAAATAGTATTTGAGGTAGGATTTGAATAAGCAGAGACCAAGAGGCTTGGGTGACTTTCTGTCCTAGTTCATGCAGTGATTGATACCATCTATGGTTACAGCCAATAAGTTTCATTTATTCAGTAAATCTGGTGCAGTGGTCCTTGTTGCAGGGAGAAGTAAAGGAGAGCGTGGTAATCCAATTTTAATTTTTAAAATAGAAAGAAAAGCATATCAACAGAAGAAGTAGAAGAGAACCCTGGAGATGCGATTGGGGGTTCTAAAGGCAGAAGCCCCAGATGCAAGACCAGCAGCTCCTGCTAAGTGGCACCTGCAATGGAGAGCTGCTGAACACACCTGGGTTCTGCACTGTGATTTTATTTCTAAATTCTGTACCCAGCCAAGCTCAGACTTGCCACCATGCTTTGTTCCTGGATCAAGACAGCAGGTCTCAAACTGTAAGGCCCTCTAGAACCCTCTGAGGGGCTTCCTAAAACCCATCCTGCTGAGTACCACCTGATGAAACCCAAGACCTTGGAACTTGTCAAATATCAGTGCTGCTGGTCTAGGATCCCACTTAAAGAGCAACTTGTCTACAGGCTCCACAAAACATTTTGCAGATTATACAGAGCCAATGAAGAAGAATTATTCTACAAAAGTACTTTCTGAACTCACCTCTTTAAACATTGCTTCTTATTACGATGATAGGTAACATCAGATAATTATTTATCTTAACCGCACACCTGTCTGGAAAGAAAGCATTTTGCTGTTGAAAATGTGGTGTAAATATGATATATGGATTATTTTTTTAATATTTTTGGCATCTCCGTTACAGACTTCAGTTTCAAACTCTACACTTGGCGATCGTAGTCAGTTGTTAGGGGCCAAAAAAGCTTCAAAAATGTGAAAAGAAAAATAGAAGAACAGAGACTTAAGAAAGACTGCAACTGATCGCGAGAAGTTTGATTATCCATTCAGTCAATTTTCTTTCTTTGAAAAATAGAAACGTACAACTGCTGAAGTAGTACAGTCTATGTAAATCCCACATTTATATTTAGCCAAATAAGGGAAGATACAGGTAGCCAAACAGGTGGATGGATAATATTACAAGGGAAATTATTTAAGCTGAATTACTGAAAGGAAATAAAAAAGGAAGAAAAGCTGTAGGGCTCAGCCTGAGCAGGCACCAGATAACCTCAATGAAGTTCACAAACTATCAGCCTAACCGCATGGTCTTTATTCATGGGGAGGCCCTGACTTTCAGGAGATACCCCACTGCCATGCATAAACATGTCGCTTTGCAGAAAAGACCGACATTCATTAAATATTGGAGACAGAAATAGTTTTGGCAATGGTTTGTGGCTTCACCCTCCCTTGAGGAAGGTGGATTCTAAAGATGAAGAAAAGGGCCCACTTCGCATCCCCCTCCCACCCAGCCTTCTACCCCAGGAGTGGGGGTCCCACCTGGCCCTCATTCCTCAGACTGCTTCCAGGCAAAGACTGTGGAGTGGCTTTGCATATACAGCCCCTGAGTCCCTGTCATTGTTCCCCATCTGTTGGTTCCCTCTCTCCAACAATGCCTGCAAATGCCTCAGAAATGGGAGCCGCTTCTTCGTCCCTCTCCTGAATTCCCCACGGCTGCACTAAGAGACTGATTGTTCCATTTCTATATGTCAAAAAGGAATCTCCAAATTACGAACGCATTCACAATAGGAACTGTATTCTATAGGCTCTTTCAGGTTGCAAGAGTGAGGGCGACCAATCGCACTTCCCTCATTAAGGGGGGTTTATTGTGAGGACAAGCAGGACGCAGCCCCGGCAGCTGCACACTCAGCCAGGCCCACCGGGAACTTGTCACTGCTTGTTATTGTCCTGGATAAACCTGTGGCTCCTACAGCCAGGCAGCTGCTCTCCTGACTGAACTGCGTACCCTCGCTGCGCCTCGGGCCTCCGCCTTTCAAAGGGAGATCATCATAACACCACCTCATTGAGCTGTTCTAAGGATTAACAGAGCTGACACGTGTGAGGCAGGCTTCAGAGGCAGCGCAAACACTAGTGTATGCTAGCTATCATTAGGAATTCAGTGCAGCTCCGAGGAGCTTACCGGTGACGGCTCTGACTCCTCTCACTGATAGAGGTACAAAATTCTCCTTTTTGTCTTCTGTGACATGCTGGCTGTTTCCTCTCAGAGTTTTCATTCCCCAGTACCATTTCTGCCCTGGTGGAGTAAATCGGCTCACTCTATGGCCTTCACGTTTAGGAAAGGTGCCAAGAGTACCTGATGCCATGGATAGTCACAACTGACACACAGTGCTTTACTCTGGTTCCTAAACACTCAGACCCCGAGGAGGACGGAGAGGAATCTGTCATTTTGGTGTCCTCCTGCTGAGGCAGTTTGGCTTTCTCCACAAATTTTGGCAAATCTTGAGTTAACTATGGAATGTCTAAATTATGCAAACCCTGAGCTAGGAAGCATGAGCTTCCAAGAACACCAGGGCCACAATTTCACACAAGAACTTGGGTTCTCCTATAGCAACATTCCTTGGAGCCAGCTGCAAACCTAGCAGAAGTTCAGCATTTTATCACTCTGCAAAGAGGCTCCCTCAAGTTAACTTTGCTGTTGAATTCTCATCCTGTCCAGAGCCTTTTTGCTTGAGGCTGTGCACGTGGATTTAGGCACTGAAACCGCCTTAGTGAGGGCCCACTGCCTTCCCTGAGAGGAAAGTATTACATGGTCATAAAATGCAAATCCACTAACAGCAACTGTAGACTTACAGCACTGGCCCTCCAGAGGAATCATAGGAAAATAGAACCTTTTCTGTCCTGGTAGATTGGAGCTCCTCACATCTTCAGATTGCCCAGGATGCCATGCAGGATGGATCCTATCACCTACAGAACCTACTAAAAACTTCAAATGCACGGCCCCTTGTACAAATGATACTAAAACTTTCAAGATGGCAACAATAGACCATTAATCAACATGTCAGATTGTCCTGAACACAGGACCCAGTGTGACCGTCCTGCTTCTTTGTGTCCCTGAAAAAATGGTGCTTTCCCTTTTGCTTTGGACGCATCAGGTGACCTTAGGGGAGGAAATATTCTAGCAAATGTAAACCTTGTTTACTCAGTTCCTTCAGCCCAGGGCACAACACAGGTTGAGGGAGAATCAGAACTGCATGAGTTGCTGCATACTACCTCGTTTAATATTAACATTAAAAGCCCTCCTCACCCCGTAGCTCCACCTACTTCTTTTTGCTGTAAGTCTGAAAACACCCGTACCTCCTCCACTTACACTTTCTGCTCTGCACTGAATAGGAGATGGAATGATGGAATACTCAAGTGTAGGCTTTCGAGGCTTGGTGTGGTGGTGCATGCCTGTGGTACCAGCTCTCGGAAACCTCAGGCAAAAGGAATGGGAGCTCCAGTCTAGCAACTTAGTGAGACCTCTCTCAAAACAAAACATTTTCTTTAAAAAGGTAGGGGATGTAGCTCAGTATGAAGGTCCTGGGTTCCGTCCTCAGGATCAAACGAAAACAAAACAACTTTAGGTGTTAGCTGCTAGTGACCTGCTATGTTTGGCACCATGATTGCCAACACTATAGATGCCACCACGGTCCCCTAAACTGAAATTCCAGTTGGGGCTTTTCTTTAGCAAGACAAGAGAACACATTATTTCTAACTGAATTTAGATGCACACAGAGAAGCTTATTGGTAGTGTTGAAAGAGTTGCCCTGCATTCTTCACACAAATACAATTGGTCCATGTACAACCTTGTTTTAGCATTTTGTTATCTCTAAAAACATCTGGATCCTGAAAAGAAAAGTCGGCTCATCCTAAATTCCCTTTTCTCCATTTAGTTAGAAGGCTAAGAAATGAGACGCTGCATTATTTTGCAATCAAGAAGCCTGAATTTAAAAGGCAGGCTGATAACAGTGACTCCAGAGATCTGGGCAATTCAGGCCGACCCAAAAGTTGCCATGATTTCTGTGGCCACCACAGCTGAAGGAGCCACAAAGCTTTATTCTGTGGAACATGGTGAAATCCTCTGCTAGACTCTTAGTGCTAGAGAACACACTGACAAATGAGAGCTAAGGGAGAGGGAAACATGGTAAGCAAGTCATCAGGACCTAAATAAATATGGTAGCCAGAATGGCTAAAAATGGACATAGGGAACAAAATTAGGCTCGAAACTAAGGTTCCCACAAAATAAATAAATAAACGAATAAACAAACTGCAACTTGAGCTTCTAAACAGGAAACCACGGTGAAGCACTGTGAGAATTACTTTCTCTTGACTGGTTGGTTTATTAAAAAGGAATTTAAAATAGACCATGAGGAAAGGAAACCTATATCTTTGCTTTTAAGTGATTTAATGAGCAAGGCTGGGATCTTGCAGTCCCTATTTAGGAAATAGTCCCTATTTCCTAGATGCAGGTGCCCTGGCTGCAAGACCATGGGCAAAGCAGAGGGCCAAGAGGACCCAGCGAAGGGGCCATTGCCACAGCTCGGACCCTGATCACTGCTGGCCTCCTGGAGGGTGGGGCGGTCGGGGACGCTGAGCAACTGTCTGTGCTCTCTGCTTTGTTGATTGAAGAGGGAACTCTACCATACAAGTTTATGGCTGCAGATACTTCCACAAGTGTTTGTTCATCCTTCTTTAAAAGGAATTGTAATGCAAAAATTGCATTTACCTATTTCTATAGATTTTAAATCTCTTAAAAATAATCATAAAAGTTCTTACAGCAGCATAAAGATGACGCAGAAAACTGAGTTTCTTGCATTGTTATGGCTTCAGGTGGTTTTTTATTATTATTTTTCTGAAAGAATATTTTTTTCTCTTTTCATAATGGTGTTCAGAATGAAAAAGCAATCTGTATTTAAATTTTTGTATCATATTTCCTTTGTTCTTCATGAAACTGTGCCCAGACATCAGGTGGTCAGATTACTCTACAAAACTGAAGCAAATACTCAGAAAGAGTACATCTGTAATTTGGGGAGACTGTGCTTGAAATAAAAATAAATAAATACAACTTTTTCTACAAGGCTGTATGCAGAGTACTAGAAGGGAGCTGCTTCATTCAGAATCTGTTGCCATGGTGACCAACCAGGCGCCTCATGGGCTCCGTAAGGGAGGCATGTGTGTGGTAATTATATAAGCTGAAGTGTTGTTGAATAACACCAGGAAGGCAGGACTGCCGCTGTGCAATTTCTCAGAAACCACTATTTTAAAATTCATACATCATAATGGCCTCTTCTTTTATATGGAAATCTACCACTTAGATATTTTTTCACATACAAATCTGATAAGACTGATATAATAGAAAATAAACTCACTAAATTCTAAGCATCAGAAGCATGCCAAATGAACCACAGTCTATATTGGTGATTTTTTTTTCTGCCAAGAATACTAATTTTTTTTATAAATGAGTATTCAATCAGCAATGAAATATTTTCACTGTTTTTCATAATTAGCCATGTATAACTTAGTCTTCTCTAATACATAGCATACAAGGGTTATAAAACATCAGTAGGTAATTTATTGGAACAATAAATCAATCTCGTTTCTAACTAAACAAGTTAGTTTGGTTAAGTATGAAGAACATTTAAGATGAGGAATTAATGCCACTTTTCTCTCTCTTTTTCACATCTAACATTTCACATGGTCATAGATAAATTATCAACAACTGCTATAGGGAGACAGTGTTTAACACATAGGAAGTTAGTTTCTAGTGATGATGCAATGTTATTTCTTCATTCAACAAGTATTTTTTACATGAGGAAACTAGCCTCACTCCTATCTGTCTTGGGCAAGCCTTTTTCCTCTGTAGGCCTTCAGCTTCGTCTGAAGGTCATCCTAGCCCAGAAAAATCTATCATCCCAGCACTCACAGGATAAAGCATTCTGTGAGTTACTTTGTAGTTTGGTCACCGGTCTGAGGCTGAGAGGCCCCACAGGCTGAAATAAAGAATCTATCCTGTTGTAGCCTGTGTCTGGGTCTGAGGTCAAGGCTGAAATACAGAACTCAACCCAGCCTTTTAAAATAAATGTATAGGTTTGCTGACTCTCGTTGAGGAAAAAGAGTTTTTAGAAAGCAACAGTAAAATAGGTGTAGGAAGGATTTATCAGAAGTAGATAGAGGACACGCTCAAGAGCAGAGCATGGGTGCTCGAAAAAGAGGCACCGTACAGCTGGGAACTGGGGATCCCTTGTGCTCTGTGGGAGGTGGAAGTCTGTGGAATTTGACAATCTACAATCTTAGTGTCTCTCAGTCTGTCTCACAGGAAAGTAGGAGGCCACGGGCTACACAAAGTGAGCCATTTCTGTGACAAATGCCAGAAGAGTGATTCCTTCACTGGTGAAAAAGGACCATTTAAAATAAAATAAAATAAAAAAAAAAATGGGTAGACCCATTTGTAGTTGAAAGGGACTTGCCCAGGTTAGTTGTTTTGGGAGAAAAAGCAAAAGGTAAATAAGCCAAACTTGCATTCTGAAACAACCATTTTTCTTTAAAATACAATTTTTAAAAATTTTATTTCCTTGTGTCCATCTTACCTCACTGTATTTCTTCAGTCGTGTCTCAATGCCACTCTTTTAAAATAAATTTGCAGCTTCATGGACTCTTGTCCTGTAAAAATAATCTTTAAACTGTATGAGGAAAAGGCAAGAAGGGCTCATGAGACAGAGGTATGGGACACATGAGCAACTCTACAGTTGAGAACTAGGCATCTCCTCATATTTTGGGTAGTGGAAATCTGTGGCATTTGATGATCTATAGAGTCTTGTCTAGAGGGTTGGAGAGCATGGCCCACAGGCAGAGCAGCTCCCAAAGTCCATGGGGACTTCTGGCAAGTAGGGTTTCCATGGGACGACACAGACCTGATGTCAGCCTGAGGAGCTGGTGATAGGAGAAGAATATGGTTCACATTGGGCTTGAGGGCCACTGTTTTCTCTTGCCTGGTGGCTCATTACTTGACTCACATCTGCTCTGTAGAGCCTGTTTCTTTTACTACTTTTAATAATACTCCACTAAGAACCCAGAAACTATTTCTAGAAGGAGTTTCCAGCCACTCAAAACTCTGGAATCTATTTGTGGAAGATCAGTTAAGGATTGAGGCCTAGTTGGACCCCTCTGTGAACACAAAGAAGGAAGTCAAGATGGCACATTTCAGGTTCTAGGGAAAAGTGGGCAAAGCCGCCCTCAGGTTGTCTTCCTGGGGTTGTACTGAAGAATAATGGAAGGCAGATGAACACTGTGTTACTTTAGTTGCCTGTACCTGTGTCTAAGTGAATAAAGGCAGGATGGGCCAAAGGCGGGACTCATCACCACTAGAGGCAGGAACCCTCCAGCTGCCTGGGTGCTAGACTAACTCTGTGTCTCTCTGTCTTTCATCCTTGTTTGCCCCGGATCAGGGTGACAAACTAGCAAGACTAGGTCCTTACAAGTGGCACCTAGAAGGGAAAAAAGCAGAGTGGCCGGTTTGCCTCAAGTGGCACCTGAACAGGGATTAGATCAGGTAAACGGGAGCTGCTACAAGTGGCTTACAGGTGAAAGAGGACCATTGGGAGGTAAAAAGGGAATGGGCAAATCTATTTGTAGGTGTAAAGAAGCTGCCCGGGTTTATTGCATTTTGGAAGAAGAAAAAGAGAAAATAATGAAAAGAGTGGGCAAGGAGTGCCTGTCCTGCAGGTTAAGAGCACATTTTTTTAAAATCTTGATTTCCTTGTCTCCTTTCTACCTAGTTTTTATTTCTTCTCACTTTTTTTTTTTTACTTTGAAGCAAAACAAAATTCAGCATTAAGCAAATTTCAGCAGCGCTGTAGACATTTTACTTCTATTACCTGCAGAACTGAAATGTAGGCACTGCTTTTCCACTTAATAAATAGAGTACGTAAGTTCAAGTTACCCGCCCCCCGTATGGTGTGTTTTGTGTTGCCGCATGTTGCTACACACAGCCTTCAGCTGTTACACAGATGAACCATTTGGTTATGATTTCAAAAAAAAAAAAAAAAGGAAAAGTATGACTGTATGGCATGTTAAAAATTCTGCAAGTGCTGATTAAAAAAAAAAAAAGTCTTAAAAATCTTAGAATGAGAGTGACAAAAGACAAAATTGAATGGTCATGGAACAGGGACTTCCAGATTCAACTGAAGGCAGTGGGGTGTGGAAAGCGCAGGCCGCTTATTGTAAGAACAATGCTAAAAACGGGCCCTGGATGTCCGCTCGTTCCTCATTAGCACCCACTTACGTCTAGTCCTCCTCAAGTGATTAATCATGGCTCTGGGTCTCATCAATTGAATATTGTACAAAATTAAATGGTAGTGAAAAATAATCATTGTAATGAGCACTTAAGGTGACAGATTTGGCTTAGCCCAGGCTGCCTTCATTAGGCAGAGTGTTTTCCTATTACTCCTCTGAAAGCTCCTGCCCTCGCTCTGCTTGGCGATGAGCCTGATGATAACATTTCCATTCAGAGATCCGCTTTTATTTGTGAAACTACAGCATATTCCACGAGATCCCTTCACTATACATGCAGTCTTCTGTTCAGTAGTTTTATATGCTTTTCACAGAAAC
>PVKN010035850.1:0-11538 GCA_004027915.1 Capromys pilorides | reverse complement strand
CTCCAGGCTTTGTTCGTTAGGGCCAGGTCACTGAGGACAGAGGAAACAGCCGGCTCCACTCACTGCTCCTGGATGCTGGGCTTAAATTCTCACAGTGCCATGAGCCTGGAAGAACAGATTAAGGCAGAAATCAACCACCACCACCAACTGGAGGGCCAGTGGGATAGCTCAGTGCACTTAGCCTCTGCTTAGGCCAGTGCAGGGACCCAGGCTGGATCCCCAGCCCCATCCCCCAGGTGCCCTGAGCCAGCTACTGAGCCTGGGAGTGTTGGCTCACACCTGGAATTCCAGCCCTGGAAAGGCTGAGAACAGGATGATCACTACAAGTTTGAGCTGCACAGACCCTGCACACACACACACACACACACACACACACACACACACACACAGGTCAACCAACTGGAGGATCAGCTGGGGGAAAAATGAAGCTCAGACTGAGAGAAAACTTCAACCATTGCTGCTGGCCCTGAGGTGACTGGTTTGTTCTGAGGGATGAGGCTGAGACAGGCTCAGATTACGTGTTCTGGCGCACTGTCCAACGGCGGCTCTGCTCACCTCACCCCTCGAGTCCACTTCACAGACTCTGGACTGCAGCAGGGGCGAGGGAAAGAGGCGAGGTAGGCACTGGCTTTAGAGCTGCTGCCGACATTTCCTTGGTCTAAGAAGTCACGCGGGTGTCAGTCTCCTGGCTGGAACAGCTCACTTGACGGTGTAGAGGGACTTGAGGTGTACGCTGGCTCAGGGCACTGGAAACCTTGGCCACGGTCCGCTGGCCCTGTTGCTTTGGGACCTGGGGCGACTGAATACCTCGTGGTGGGAAGCTGCTTACCTCTTGGCACCTGGAAAACAGAGCAGGGAGAGCCCAGGTCCCACTTAGCCCCCTAAGGGCAGGCCCCCTTGGGACCTACGGACCTTCAATTAAGTCCTGCCTCTTAGAGTGCTCACGCCTCCCAGTAGCACACAGGCTATGGACATGCCGGCCTCTGGGGAACCCCTGTCCCATCGGCAGCCCATGGCAGCGGCTCACTCCAAGGGGGCAGGATGTGGACTCCCACCCAGTGCTGAAGAGCAGCTGCGGCAGGGCAGCACTACTGAGGGCTTCAAGGCCCGGGGGTCGCTGGGACCAGTGTGAGAGTATTCACAGGTGGCCTTGAGTGCGACCTTCCCAGGCAGACAGCACTGACAGGAGTGGGTGTGTGAAGCGGAAAGTCCATTAATCCTGCTTGCTTGCGCGCGCGCTCTCTCTCTCTCTCTCTCTCTCTCTCTCTCTCTCTCTCTCTCTCTCTCTGCTGGACATTGAGCCCAGGGCCTCATGCATGCTAGGCAAGTAAGTGCTCTGCCACTGAGTCGCATCCCCAGCCCCATTTAATTTTTTAAATATTTTATTTATTTATTCAGTACAGGGTCTCCTACACAGTTCAAACTCAGTGATCCTCCCAAGCGCTGGGATTACAGGTGCGCTCCACCACACCCAGTTTCAGGGCTGGCTCCGTGCACCTGGGGTTCCCGGGCTGGCACAGCCAGTGATGGAACCCAGGTCCTTGCACTTGCCAGGCAGGCACTTAGACCTCGGAGCTATCTCCCCAGCGCCCTCCCCGCACCTCTTTTTTTTTTAAAAAAAAAAAACAGTCTCTCATCAAATTGGCCAGACTAGTCTTGAATGTGTAATCCTCCTGCCTCAGCCTCCAGAGCTGCTGGTATTGTAGGCAGGTGACTCCACACCCAGCCCGTCTGTCTTCACAGCTGTAACTCTGCTACGGGCACATGCCCCCACGTTGCTGGGTTTCAGGCTCCTCCATAACGCAGGGGGGACACTGGTAGGTGGACCCGGTTGCACCGAGGATGGCCATGGCTCGAAGCACCATGTACATAGCCCCTGGCATACCGTCCTGGCACAGGACAAGCCTGCTCAAGGCAGCTGTCTTCGCCATCTCCATTCTTGCCAAGGTGCCCCCACCCGCCCCTCCCCAAATCCTTAAGATGTCCATAACAGCAGGGCGGGTCTGGAGGGGTCTGCTCGCTTCGGAGCAGGCTCGCTTCCTGCTCCTGGTGCACCGATGCCAGGCGCTTTGCCTACCGCTCCTGCGCCCCCGGTGTCCGCTCCCCACCAGCCCCCCTGCAGAATAGCTTCTTCTCCCGCTCATCCGTTGATCTCCCCTCCCCCACAACCTCTGGTCTGACGTATGTCCTGTTTGCCCAATGCCGCGCACACCGAACCTGTTGGGGTCTCCCTTTACCTATGGACGCCTGGTCATGTTGGACAGGAAGTGCTCCGTACCCTGTCCAGTTCTGTCGCTGCCACTCTGCTCCCTGGTTGCCGTCTCAAGCCGCTCATGCTCCAAGCCATGTATACAGAGGCTGGGTTAGAGACGCTGAAGCAGGCTTCGAGGGCAGCTGCGCCCCACCGCCCTCCGCGGCACAGGGCTAAGCTGTCTGCAGTACCAACCCTGGGCGCCAGGGGGCGGAAGCGCGCCCGCCCGATTCGCCCTGATTTTTCCTTATGGCTGACACCTGCCTTGGCGCCTGCAAGAACCTCACCACCGGCAGCCTGACCAATCCCTCCCGGTCTGCCCTGCACGGCCACTGTGCTTCTACTTCTCAGGACGCCTTCCTAGCGCACCCATCCCTGGGGCTCTGGGAGCTACAGCCTTGAATACCCCTCAAGTGAATCATGTTCCAGTTCCCTCCGCCTTGGTACCCCAAAACCTCTTCTCTCCCTTCCTCTCCACCAGCCCCTGAACGACATCGCCGAGGAAGAAAAAGGCAAGATTCGCTCTAGCGCCTTCCACTGCTTGAGCCCAGACCGTGGCCCCGTCCCTTCCCAGTTCACAGTGGCCTCCAGCCGTGCCACGCCCCCAGGCGGGTCTCGGGAGCCCCAGCAGTGACAGCACTGCCCGGGGAACCGGAAGTCCCCGACATGAAGTTAAAGGCCCTGAGGATTTCCGTTCTCCAGTCAGTCAGCTCAGCATCTCCTAAGTTTTTGGATGGGGTGCTATGCTTTGAACGCGTCCCCCAAAAGCTCATGGTTCGGAAACTGCATCTTGAGCCCGGTGTTCGTAGTACTTGGAGTACAGGGTATATGGGGCGAGCTGCGGTCAGGAGGGTGGGGCTCCCCACGACAGTGTCAGCGGCTTTATGAAAAGAAGAAATGAGAGCCAAGCACATAGGCTTGCTGCGCTGCGTGCGAGGCCCTCCAGAACCACGAGCCAAATTAACTTCTACTCTGTAAATCACCGCCTGTGGCGTTCGGTTAGGGCACGGCAAAAGAATTAAGCCTGTGAGCAAGCCACGCCCCTGCCCGCAACGACCGCCCATTCAAGGTCCCAAATTCTTAGCTTGCCAAGGACCTCATTAAAATAGTAACTGATGTCCACCTCCACTTCCCTGAGTGTGATTCTTGGAGCCTCTGAATGAGAATTGCCTATTATTATTATTATTATTATTATTATTATTATTATTATTATTTTCTTTGTCTTTTTGAGACAGGGTCCCCCTATGCAGTTCAGGCTGTCCTTGAGCTCACTTTTGTAGCCCAGGCTGGTCTGGAACTCACATCAATCCTCCTGCCTCAGCCTCCCAAGTGCTGGGATTACAGGTATGCACCACCATGCCCAATCACCTATTATTTTTAAAATTATTTGAATTAAAATTTTAAAGTCAATACTTTAATCCTAACATCAAAACAAAGAGTGAACCTAGGAGGACCTTGTGTTGTACTAGATGCGTGGCCCGCTTTTATTTTTTAAATATTTATTTACTTATTTATTTATTGGCAGGACCGGGGTTCGAACTCACAATCTTGCACTTGCCAGGCAGGCCCTTGTCCCATGGAGCTCTCTCCCCAGTCTCCTCGGCTCATTTTTATTTTTAAGAGTGTCCCCCTATGTAGACCAGTCTGGTTCAAACTTAAGATCTTCCTGTCTCATCCTAGAACAATGGGGTTCTAGGTGTGTGCCACCATGCCTGATTTAGAAGTAATGTTCTTAGAAAACCAAACAAAACAAAACAAAATATCAAAACATGCAAAAGGAACTGACTTGCACAATAAAAATAAGCTAAATTAATTGAACTTTATGGAAAGTTCCCTACTTTGCCCTCAGTGTGTGTGTGTGTGTGTGTGTATGTGTGTGTATGTGTGTGTGTGTGTGTGTGTGTGTGTGTGTGTACAAGTGGAAACCTTATCACAAACCAGCCTGTGTCCTTAGGCCAGGGTCTGCGGAGCAAGCAAACCTGTGATCCTGTTCAAGCACTCGTCTGTGCTGGGACCGAGGGTCACTCCTGGGCTTCCAGCACACGCTTTATGGCCTGGGAAGACTTGACCTTTTCAATGGGAGCCAGGTACTGCTGCCGTTGTCCTCTACCCTTGAGCCTCCTGCCAGGCCCAGGGTTGACCATCTAAGGAAATTCAAGGAGCAGGAAGATGCCAGGCTGTGCGGACAGCATCTCTTCTGTGCGCAGGAGGCAGGGCCCGGGGTCTGCGGGCACTGGTGGCACTGCCCTGGAGCACCATGATTGGAGTAGCAAAGGGTGGGAGACTATGGGGCAGAGGGAATGGGGCAAAAATCTGCAAATGCCCCCTGCAGAAGATGAGTCCGCAATCACTGGGTGATTTATCTCTGAACAACTGGCTGTTCCAGGAAGCGGGGCCCTGTTTAACCCTCTGAGACCCTAAGAAGGAGGGCTAGAGGGGAGGGAAGTTACAAAAGGGTAAATTCAAGGCAGCAGAGGAATCAGAAATACCTGGATGTATAAAACGAGCTTCTCATCACTGGCTACAAAGGTTGGCCCATCCTCAGTTTGGAAAGATATGGAAAGGGTTACTCTATTTAAATAAACACAAACAAATCAAGTAAAGCTAATGGAAATAATAAATTTATGTTTACGGTGCCTGACACTTAATGAGTTGTTCTGGCACAACTGAGTTTCAAAGCAGCCTTCGGAGATAAAGAATTGTTCTGATTTCGGGCTTAAGATGGCAGACTGGGGCCGGCGAGATGGTTCAGTGGTCTAAAGCGCCTGCTTAGGAAAGCTCAGGCAACTGCAGGGACTGCGGTTCGATCCCCGGCACCACATGCTGTGCCAGCCACCACCACCAGGGCAGGCTGAGCCAGCCACAAAATAAATAAAATAAAGAAACAAACAAACACAACAAGCAAACAAATAAATAAATAAAATTTAAAAAAAAGATGGTAGACTGGGGATGTCCGACTGTGACACAAGACAGAAGTGCCTGATTTTGTGGCACTCGCAATGGAGAAATCCCAGATTTGATATTATGCAATAGGCTCTGAAAGAATTTAAGAGTGGGTGAGCCAAGACAACACAAGGAAGACAATGGGAAGCATGAGCCACAAGAAACACAGAAAAGGCAACTTAAACTAGCATAGTGTTGAGACAGGGCGTGGTGGTGCGGGCCTGTAATCCCAGCTCTTGAGAGACTGTAAACAGGTGGATGACTACAAGTCCGATCTATTTTTTTTTTTTAAACTGCATTAAGGACTGTTTATTGTTTTTATGTACAGAAAACTCAGGAGCACCCTCAGCCCAGCTGGGTGGCCAGCTCTTTAGCCTTTGCTTTCTCCAGCTTGGCAGTACGAGCCACAGATTTTGGGCCCAGAACGTTGCCTCCCCAGTGACGGCAGATCTCATCGTATCTGTCACTGTAGTTGGTCCTGATGGCCTCCACCAGCTTAGCCAGCGCGCCTTTGTCTTCCAAGTTGACTTGTGTGAAGGTGACAGTGGTTCAGGTCTTCCTGTGGACCGGACACCCCAGTCTGGCCTTCCCCTTGATGATGCAGTAAGGGACCCCCATCTTGCGACACAGGGCACGCAGGAACAACACCAGCTCAATGGGGTCCACGTCAGCGCAATCACCATAAGCTGAGCCTTCTTGTTCTCTACCAGAGTGGTGACAGTGTGGACCCCTGCTCTGGGGACCGGTGGCCTCTTGGTGGGGACACCCCCTTTGCCAGCAGCTTTCTTCTCTGCCCAGGCCAACAGCCTCTGCTTCTCCTCTTGCTTGGTCTCTGATCTGTACTTGAGGGCGAGCTTAAGCAGCTGGGTAGCTGTGTGGAGGTCCAAGGCCTGGGTGAACTGGTTAATCACAGGGGCACCTTCAGCCGCTTGTACAGGACGGCCCTCTGTCGCTGGAGCCGGATGTAGCGGGGCCATTTGACAAAGTGGGTGAGGTCTCTCTTGGGCTGGAGGTCCTGTCTAATGCCAAAACTCTTCGGCCTCTTCTTAAACAGGGGATTTACCATCTTCTTGGCCTCCTGCTTCTTCACGACAGCAGGGGCCGGAGCCACCTTTCTGCTCTTGGCCTTCTTCCCTTCTGGCATCTCGGCTGGCCAACAGAAAGAGCACAAGTCCGATCTAGTAGTGAGACCCTGAGCACCCTGTAGACCCTTCCCTAAAATACAATAAATAAATACATAAATAAATAATTAGTATAGTACTGATCACTTAGTCAATGATCTGGATACTGTACCTCAGTTACTTTTGTTATTGCTGGGACAAATTACTCGGCACCCACAAGTTAAGGGAGGAGACGTCTAGCTCAGGCCACAGTTGGGTGGCTCCGAGGTAGGGTCACTGGGCAGCAGAGAGACGGTCCTTGGCAGGGGGCGGGCAGGAGGCAGCGGGCAGCGAGCTGCCTTCTCTCTGCCCCTGATGTTCCCCCTAGCCTGCAAGCCTGTTGTTGCTGTCATTAGAGGCCTTGCTCTGTGTCTCAGTTACTTTTCTCTCGTTGCTGGGACAAACACCCAACACGCAGGCTCAGGGAAGGAAAGGTTTATTGAGCTCACAGTTCCTGGAGGTTTCAAGACACTGCCCCTGCTTTCTAGGGACTGGAGGGAGGGGCTGGGGGGCTGCTGTGTCCAGGAGGATGCGCTCCATCCCTGTAAGGGGGCGGGGCTGTCAGTTTAATGGTTTGCGCCTCTCTGGCCCCGCCCTTCGAGCCCTGCCCTGGTCCTCTGGAAACCCTGCTTTGGATTTTCTGTTTGTTTGTGTAGTTTTTTTTGAGACAGCTTTTGCTACATAGCTCAAGCTGGAACTTGCAGCAGGCTTTCTGTCTCAGTCTCCCAGGTGCTGGCATTCCAAGTGTGCAGCACCACACCCAGCTGTTTCAGTTTCTTTTTTAAAAAAACCTAAAGAGGGCTGGCGAGATAGCTTAGCAAACCAACTAAGCATCTGCTCAAGCAAGCGCAGGGACCGAGGTTCAAAGTTGGGCACCACATACGGTGCCAGCCCTGCCCCTGGGCATGCTAAACCCACCACCTAGATCAGCCATAGTGGCGCATGCCTGTAATCCCAGCCCTGGGAAGACAGAGAGGAGGATCATCACAAATCTGAACTGCGTGGTGAGATCACATACCAAATAAATAAAAATGTACGATGTAGCTGGGCGTGGTGGTGCACACCTGTAATCCCAGCACTTGGAAGGCTGAGGCAGGAGGATTGATTTGAGTTCGAGACCAGCCTGGGCTCCAAAAGTGAGCTCAAGGCCAACCTGAACTGCATAGCAAGACACTGTCTTAAAAAAAGACCACAAAATAAATAATTTTAAAAATAAGAATAAAAATATACGATGTAATTTCTCACCACCAGGTTGTATTTATCTATGTACTTGTTTATTTCTTTCTTCTGTGCTTGGCACAAGGTCTACAGGGTGTACAGGGTCTCACTACATAGATCGGACTCGTAGTGAGTCTCCTGTTTTCAGCCTCCCAAGTGCTGGGATTACAGGTGCTTGCCACCAAATCCAGTCTTAATCACCCTCTCAGCATACCCCAGGGGCAGGGCTGGCACAGCATGGCCTGGGATCAAACCCTGGCCACTGCGCTCTGCCTAAGCAGGCACGTTAGTCTGCTGAGCTGTCTGGCTGGCCTTCCATCAGGTTGTATTTAAATGTTCACAGACAACTTTCCCATTAAAGAGATGAAAAGACAGGTTCAGAGAGGTGCATGTCTGTCCTAAGGTCCAAGAAAGGGCTAATCCTCCACTGGGCCCAGTGGCCTCTGTCCCTGCTAGTACCTCCATGCCAGGGTCTCTGCCTGCCTGGGTCCTGATGTGGGTTCCTCCGCAGCTGGGGCCAGCCTTGTCCTCCAGGCCCTGTCCCTGCCTCTACTATAAACCACGGCCTGGATTCCCCAGGCACCCGCTCCCACCCGCACACCAGTGGCCAGATCCTTCGGAGTGTCAAAGCTCCGGGTGGTGGCCAGAGGCCAGGCAGCTATGGAGGAGGCTGGCAGTCAGGCCCTGACAACACCAGGAACTGTGCCCCCAACTTCCTCGGCCACCTCCTCACCCCAAGACTTATCTGCAAACCTCAGCGCCCCAAAGGCAACTTGGAGAACTTGCATCTGGGTTGAATTAATTCGCTGACAGTCCTGTCCCAAGTCAGCAGGGCTGGAGGAAGGCTCTGGGAAAGACACAGAAGAAAACTAAGGCGCTGGCAGGAGCCACTCCCAGGGGAAGCAGGAGACCCATGGTCAAGCAGATCTCTTGGCCCCACTGTGTCCCCAGACAGGACCCCGGGGCCTCTACTCAGCTGGATCATAAGGACAGCAGAACATGCTTTGTGTGTGTGTCGGGGGAGAGATTAAGAGACAAAGCCCGAGGAGGCGAACCTCGCGGGTGCTTGGGGGATGCGCCAGCTTTCTGTCTTCTCGCTCTATTTTTTTTTTTTAAATCTCTCTTTCTTTATTTTTGTTTTGATTTTTATCATCAATTCAGGGACACTTATAACCCAAACCAGCTTCTTATCTTGGCTTTGCTGGTCCCCCACCCCTGAAAGCAACCTCTCTCAATTCTTTTAAAAACAATTCTTTCTGGTTATTTCCCTATTTCATCATATCTTGCTTGGACTGGATTTTATTATTATCACTAAATTTTCCATGTTCAGCCTTTCTGATCAGCTTTTTGCCATAGAAGAGGCTGGCTGCTCATACGTATCTTCCACCCTAGTCCCTCTCTGTCTCTGTCTGTCAATCCGTTGGTAGGTCAGTCGGTCGGTTGGTCATCTGTCTGTCTGTCTGTCTGTCTGTCACACACACACAAACACACATACACACACACACACACACACACTTCCTGTGCCTCTCAGTCCCTCCCACGATGACGATGTTCTCGTTTTGGGGAGCGCCACCCCCAGGACCCAATCTGTCACCATTACGTAAATACACCCCACAGCCGAGATAGCAGCAACACCACAGTTGCTGGCTTCTCCTCTGAACAACATTTTCCCTTCTGGAATTAATAATTGCCGTTTTGTTCTGTTTGGTTTCCTCTTTAGAAGTTTTGGTGCACTGTTATCTTGCACAACACTGGCTGTGTTGTACAAGCCTCCCCGGGAGTCCAGCCCTCCACACCGTTCCTGGGATGTGGTCTTTGGGCCAGGATGTGTATGGCTCCTCACATCTGGCCTTCTCCGGGGCTCGCCACACGGCTGGTCACTTGGACCCCCATCCCTCTTGCTATTCTCCTGATTCCTGAACCACAAGCCTCCCTCCTTCCTGGTTTACACCTCAAGTTTGGTGGGGTGTACCCTGCAGTAGCACCTCACAAAGGGCCCATGAGAAGCAAATGCGCAGGCGTGTTTCCTTTCTGCCCCCACGCTCAAGTGATGGCTTTGCAGGCCACAAACTTCTAGCGTAGAAGTAATTTTCCCTGAGAACTTTGAAGGCAGCCCTGCATTTCCTCCTGGCTTCTGCACCATGCTGGCCGCTTTACCAGGCTGACGGCAGCTCTTGGATCATCGCCAGGTTCCATCTCCGGAATCGTCAAGGGTCCTGTCTTCTGTCCAGGTGTCTTTCAGAAGACTCACTGTTCTAGCAATCCACACCTTGCATGTCTAGGAATGTACATGACTGCTGGGGATTGAACTCAGGACTTTGCACTTGTCAACCAGGTGCTTAAGCCGCTGAGCTATCTCTCCAGCCCTCGGGTCCAATTTTGCTGAGTTTCCTTTCGGTTTTCACTCTGTTCTCTGATCTCAGGTGCTCCTTTTAGTATAATGGTGGAGCCTGAACTCGGTTTTTCCTCCCATCTTTTCCCTCCTGATTCTTTTTTTGTCTTTTTGAGACTGGGTCTTGCTGGGCACTTCAAAAGTGAACCGTGAGCTCACTTTTGTAGTTCAGGCTGTTCTCAAACTGGCACCAACCCTCTTGATTTCTGTATCTGTATATTTCCTATATCTGTGTAATTCCCAAAGAATTCCTCGATTCTAGTTTTCTTCTAATGAGCTTCTTTCCTTTTAAAATTCTAGGGCTGGCCAAATAGCTCAGCAGATTAAAGCACCTGCAAGCAGGTGCCGGGACTGGGGGTCCAATTCCTAGGCCTGGTGTGCCAGCCTTGCCCCCAGGGTGTGCTGAGACTGCTATTGAGACTGGGTGTGGTGGTGCGCGCCTGTAATCCCAGCACTTGGGAGGCTGTAAACAGCCAGTTCACTACAAGTCCGATCTAGTAGTGAGACTCTGAATGCCCTATAGACCCTTCCCTAAAATATTATATATATATATATATATATATGTATGTGTGTGTGTGTGTGTGTGTGCCGATTTCTGCTGGTCTTTTGAGAGAAGCAGTTAATGCTTACGATTTGTTTCTTTTTATTTTTACTATATTTCTTTTCTTTTTTTGTGGCAGGCCTAGCCCACCCTGGGGGCCAGGCTGATACAGCATGTGGCGCCGGGGATTGAACCACAGTCCCTGTGCTTTGCCTCAGTTTTAGACGGCTGAGCTATTGTGCCAGCCCCAATTCTTAGTATAATTTTTTCTTCTTATAACTTTTTGCTATTGTTTTGTTTTCTTTAAACTGCAGGCACAAGTGCCTACCTGGCAAGTGCAAGGTCCTGAGTTCAATCCCTGGTTCCACAAAATAAAATAAAACAAAAGAAAACATTGCTTTCTTTAAACCAATCTCACATGTTTATGTCTGGTGACCTGAACAACTAATTTGAAGATAACATCATGTAATATAGCAACCACTGTTGAATTCTTATTGCTTTGTTTAGTGAACTTTTGTATCATTTCTAATGCCTTTTTTTTTCTATCACTATTTTGTATTCTTAAAAAAATAAAAAGTAGGACAAGAACATGTTAAAAAGTAAAAACAAATAAAATTAAACATTCGCTTTCCAGATCAATAGTCCTTAATTGTGGAGCAGTCTCATGTTTATGGAAAAGTTGAAGCAGAGCACACAGAGGTCATCTGGCACCTCCCCCTCCACACTTCCCCTAAGTATTATAATTATCACTATTTTTATTGTAGTAATAGCAGCAGCAGAAGCCGCAGTAGTAGCAGTAGTAAAGACTGAACCCAGGACATTTAAACTAAGCCCTTTCTCGGGGCCGGCGAGATGGTTCAGTGGTCTAAAGCGCCTGCTTAGGAGGGCTCAGGCAACTGCGGGGACTGCAGTTCGATCCCCGGCACCACATGCTGCGCCAGCGCCACCACCAGGGCAGGCTGAGCCAGCCACAAAATGAATAAATAAAGAAACAAACAAACACAACAAGCAAACAAATAAATAAATAAATAAA
>PVKN010035849.1:0-11543 GCA_004027915.1 Capromys pilorides | reverse complement strand
TCAGATGAAGTATGTTTGCAAAACTTCCTAACCCATTTTACTCATTTATTTTGAGACTAGGTCTTGCTATATTGTCTAGGCTGGTCTCAAATTCCAGTGAATGAGTGATCCTCTACCTCCGGGCTCTAATTTTTGTCTGTCTGTCTGTCTGTCTGTCTGTCTGTCTGTCTGTCTCTCTCTCTCTCTCTCTCTCTCTGTCTGTGTCTCTCTCATCTTTCTCTGTTGCTATTTCTGGACAGGGTCTCACTGTGGATCCCAGGCTGGCCTTGACCTCATGGCATTCCCCTGCCTCAGCTTCCTGAGTACTGGATTACAGGCATGCACTGACTTGCTCGGCACTCTGTTCTTATTATATAAGACATTTGTCAAGCAGGTGATTTGTAGTTTCTCCAAGTATGTGGCTTATCTTTACATTCTTACAATAAGATCGTGGAGCTGGGTCCTAACATTGCAAGGTCCTAAACTGTGAGGAAGTAGTAGCACACCTCCATTGTTTGTCTTTGTTTGGTTTTGGGGTAGCAGGATCTTGTTAAGAAGATCAGGATGGCCTTGAATTTGCGATGTTGCCCAGGCTGACTTTGAATTTATGGCAATCCTCCTGCCTAATCCTCCTGAGTTCTGGGGATTATAGACATGTGTCATCATGCCTGACTCATTACTTGTCTTTGATCAAAGATTTTAGACAAGACATGTAGGCTGTTGCATAGAGTATAGATAGAGTTTATTGCAAAATGATAGAGTTTCTGAGAAAGAGATAAAATACACCTTTGAGCATGAAGGTGGGTCTCGCCAAGATGACAGTTTTAGTTTATATATTTAGTTTTCTCATCAATTTTGCATTTATTTTTGTGTGTGGTGTGGAGATTAGTTCTATGCAGAGTTCCAATATTTTTTTGGCTTCATTTCTTTATGCTTTTATAATTTTGTTAAAACTCAGTTGGCCATGCAAGTTGTGCTGTTGCATGTGTGTAGTCCCAGCACTCAGGAGGCTGAAGCAGAATGATTGCTGTGAGTTCAAGGCCAGCCTTTATGGCCGATTTGACCCTTTCTTAAAAAAAAAAAAAAAAACACAAAGAACCATTTCAGTTGGCCATAATATATAGGACTTATTTCCAAACTCTGTTTTATTCTGAATATTTTTATTGCAATAGACATTAATTGCACAGATTAATGGATTTCACTATAATATTTACATACATGCATATATGGTGTTAATAGTTCAGGTCATCTTTTTCTGTTTATTTTATTTTTTTAATGGGCTACTTTAAAAAAACATGATAGTACATTCCTGATAACTGATACAATGCATATTATTGTCCTCGTAGTAGTTATACAGAGCACAGGGTGTAGACGTGATAATTTTTCTAATCAATGTTGGTACAAAAAATTTCTTCTCATTGAACTAAGAGAAAGTAGTTGTATACATAGTGCAGTATTCCTAAACCGCAATGGATTACTGGCAGAACTGGCAGTGTCGCAAGCTGTTGATTTAAGCCTTTTCCAGCTCAGCATACTAATCTCGCTTTACATTTTATGCCTCATCTTTAAACTTTTCTGCTGGGTGGTTAAGGGCAAGTTAAAGCAAGACCTACATAACAAAACATGTACCATTTGTATCTCCCAAGGTCAGTCAAATCCCCCAGGGTTTACTTTGGAACCACGTACAGTGCTTTGTAGAACTGTTGTCAGTATCAATCATCTGGATGAGTCATGGCCATTGCTTGACCAGTTTGCTCTCTGTGAAAGCCTGAGAGAATGTTTTCTCTCTTGGTGACCCTCCTTAGGCACACTATACATCATCTATCCCTTTCCTCTGTGGTCCCATAATCTCCTTGAACAGAAAATTTGGAAAACCACTGAGTTATAGGATGTTACAGCACAAGTTCTCTTATGTCCTGAGTCGTCACTGACCTTAAAGGGCTAGGGCCAAAATATTGGCAATCCTTGTAGCCCTTCTTTTTCTCTAATTTTTGGTCTGTAAACTTAAATTTTAACCCTCCAGAAGAGAAGCTTTGTGATACTATTACTCTACAACATAGATACTTGAGCTTAACATCCCTGTTTTCTGAATATCAAACATCTTACACTTAACTTGGAATCAGTATTTTATATCAATCATTGATATTCTAATTAATCTCTAAAAGCAGTTACACATTTTTTAAACAGACATGCAGAAATCCAAGGATGTACAAAACTATACCGTGTCAATCCTATGGTATTTTGCCTCGTCTCTTACTCTCATTGAATACTCTTTTTGGTTTTCTTGTAAACAAACCATTTGCTTGAGATAGAGTATACAGTAACTGAAATTATATCAGAAGCAGCACACATCTAAAAGACCAGAATGACAGGCATTCGAAACATAGTTTTAGTGTTGCACATTGCTATCATCAATGTGAAAAACATTTTGGAGGTTCTTAGGACCAATATCTAATTCATTCTGTATACGTAAGTGCATGGTTTTGCTCCTACTATGTTTCCACTTCCAGTCACTTTGTTGTTTAACCCATAAGTCTTTGATTTACATTCAGCTGTGTTATGCCTCTCCATTTTTATTTCTTTTGAGTTCTTACACTAGGGAGACTATACGACATTTACATATGTACGTCTGGTTATTTTTTTTTTTAATCTTACTAGATTTTATTTTAAAGAGTAAAAATGGCAGAAACAAAGATAGGAAAACAGTAACAAGAAAGAGTTCATATACTACAGGATTTTCAAAGCAAAAATTTAACAATGGTTGTATTGCATATTTTCATTATTAAATCTGTTTAGATTAATAGATACAAATTTGTAAGATTGCTCAAACAGTTAAACATTAACACTTTCAGTAAACCTTAGGTTTTTTTTAACTCTTCCAAATGCATTTTGTATTTAAGTCACTCTTCTAAAAATAATAAAAAATTATAGGGGTTGAGGATGCAGAAAATGCAAGGTCTTGAGAATGATTCCTCGTACCGCCCAAAATTTATTTATTTTTCTTCTTTTGAGTCCTTATGCTAGGGAGACTATACAATATTTGCATATGTAGCTCTGGTTTATTTCACTAATGAGTATATGTTCAAGATACATCAATTTATATATGAAGTAGTTTATCATTCCTTAGAGCTGAGTAATATTCCAATGTATAAAAATACCACATCTTTTTCAACCATTCTTCAGATGATGGGCATTTTGGTTGTTTCCAAGATTTGGCTATCACAAATTGTGCTACTATGAACATAGGTGCACAGATATCTCTATGATGTGATGTTTTCAGTTCTTCTGGGAAAATTCTCAGTAGGGGGATAGCTGGATTGAATGGCATTTCCAGCTCTAGTTTTTTAAGGAGCCTCCAAACTGCTTTCCATAATGGCTGCACCAGTCTGCATTCCCACCAGCAGTGGAGAAAGGTTCCCTTTTCCCCACAGCCTCTCCAACATTTGTTGCTGGTTGATTTCTTTATGATAGCCATTTTTTCTGGGGTGAGATGTTATCTAAGTGTTGTTTTAATTTGCATTTCACAGATGGCTAGAGAAGTGGAGCATTTCTTCATGTGTTTGTAGGCTTCTTGAATTTCTTTCTCTGAGAAGTGTGTGTTCATCTCAGATGCCCATGTCTGGATTGGGTCTTTGAATTTTGGGGGCCTAATGGGTTTTTTTGTTTGTTTTTAGTTCTTTATAAATTCTACAAAGAAGACCTTTGTCCGAATACTTATTAAAATTTTTTCAAGATTTGTGGGTTTCCTTTTCACTCTGCTGGTAATTTCTTTTGACGTGCAAAAACTTCTTAGCCGGAGGAGGTCCCATTTGTTGATTCTTTCAAGTGTTAAATGTGAATTTTGATTTTTGTCCATGAACTCTTTGCCTACCCCAATATCTTTAAGATTTTCTCCCACTTTCTCTTCCAGGAGATTAAATGTTTCTCTTTTAATATTTAGATTTTTAATCCATTTTGATTTTAGTGTGTGGTGATAGACTTGGGTCAAGTTTTAGTTTTCAGCATGTAGAGAGCCAGTTTTTCCATTTGTTAAAGAGGCTATCTTTCTTTCAGTAAGCATGTTTGGCCCCTTTGTCGAACATAAGGTGGCTGAGTGTGTTTGTATTAGCTTCTGCATCTTCTAATCTATTGCACTGATCCTCAGGTCTATTTTTTGCCAATACCATACTGATTTTATCATGGTAGCTCTGTAGTATAACTTTAGGTCAGGAATTGTAATGCCTCCTGCCTTGTCTTTGTTGCCTAGGATTGTCTTTGCAATTCTGGGTCTTTTGTGGTTCCAAATGAATTTTAGGAATGATTTCTGCAGGTCTGTGAGGTATGTTGATGTTATTTTGATAGGAATTGCATTAAATCTGCCATCTTCACAATGTTGGTTCTTCCTATCCAGGAGCAGGGAATATATTTCCATTTTCTGAAATCCTGAAGGATCTCTTTTTTCAGAGTACTGTAGTTTTCATTGAAAAACTCTTTTACTTCTTTAGTTAGGTTAATTCCTAAATATTTCGTTTTCTTCGGTGCTGTTTTAAAAGATACTGTTTCTCTAATTTCTCTCTCAGTGTGTTTGTTATCTGTATAGAGGAATACCATTGACTGTTGTGTGTTGGCTTTGTAACCTGCTATGCTACTCAATTTGTGCATGAATTCTAGTAGCTTCTTGGTTGAACTTTTGGGAGTCTTCCAAAAAAATTATCATGTAATCTGCAAATAATGATAATTTAACTTCTTCTTTGCCTATTTTTATTCCTTTTATTTCTCTTCCTTGTCTAATGACTGTAGCTGATGGTTCCAGAACTATATTGAATAGAAGTGGTGATTGAGGACATCCTTGTCTTGTACCAGATTTGAGAGTAAAAGACTTCAGTTTTTCCCCATTTAGAATTATGTTAGCTGTTGGATTGTCATAGATGGCTTTTATCAGCTTGAGGCAGAGGTCCTTTATTCCAAATTTCTGCAGAACTTTGAACATGAATGAGTGTTGGGCTTTGTCAAAAGCCTTTTCTGCATCAATTGAGACAATCATGTGATTTTTTGCTTTGGGTCTACTGATATAGTGTATTACATTTATAGATTTGCGTATATTAAACCATCCTTGCATCCTTGGGAAGAATCCTACCTGGTCAAGGTGTATAATCTTCTTGATGATTTGCTGTATTCTACTGGTGAGGATTTTATTGAGAATTTTTGCATCTATGTTCATGAGAGAAATTGGCCTGTAGTTCTCTTTTTTAGTTGCATCTCTCTCTGGTTTTGGTATCACTGTAATACTTGCTTCTAGGAATGATTTTGGAAAGATTGCTTCCTTTTCAATTTCATTGAAGTATTTGAGGAGTATTGGGCTTATGTCTTCTACAAATGTCTTCTGGAATTCAGTGGTGAATTGTAAAGATAAGAAACTAGCATCTTAAAGAAGCGAAGAACAATAAACAAAGCTTAGGGTGGGTTGTAATCTGTTACTTAGGGATTTCAGAAAACTAGGATTTAAAAAGGCTATAATAGCTTATCCTGATTGATGTCTCTGCCCTTACTTGAGACATTGGTGATTATCTCCTCTCCTCCCTGTAATCCTTCTGTTGTATGACCTAAATAAAAAGAACAGGCTTCTGAGGTTCTGGGCTCACTTTGAGAGAGACAGATCTCAGTGAGTCCTCTGAGCTACCTTTATTAGATCTTCTCGTGGTTTCTTTTGGCACTGACACAAAATACAACAGTGTATCCATCAGGTCCTGGACTTTTCTTTGTCGGCAGGCTTTTTATTACATTTTGTATTTCATTGGCTGTTATTGGGTTGTTGACACTTCTTATATCTTGATTCAGTTTTGGTAATTTATACTTTTCTATAAATCTGTCCGTATCTTCTGTGTCTTCAATTCTGTGAGAGTAAAGATTCTCAAAGTAGCTGTTTACAGTCCTCTGAATTTCTGCTGAGTCTGTAGTACTTTCACCATTTTCAGTCCTTATTGCTTGCATTTGAGTCCTTTCTTTCCTCTTTTTGATGAGATTAGCTGGGGGCTTATCAATTTTATTTGATCTTTGAAAAAAACCAGCTTTTTGATTCATTTCTTTGTATTGTATTCTTTGTCTCAATTGAATTAATTTCTGCTCTAATTTTTATAATTTCCTCCCATCTTCGGGCCTTTGTTTTCGTTTGCTCTTCCATTTCTAGTCGATGTAGGTGTTGCCTTAGAGTATCTATTTGTTCCCCTTCTGTCCTCTTAATGCATGAGTTCAGAGCTATAAATTTCCCTCTAAGAACTGCTTTCATTGCCTCCCATGAATTCTGGTAAGTTGTGTTTGAATTTTCATTAAATTTTAGATATTGTTTAATTTCATCTGTAACCCACTGGTTGCTGAGAAGGGTGTTGTTTAATTTCCATGTATTTCTGAGGTTCTTGTGGTTTCTTTGGTCATTTATTTCCAATTTCATTGCACTGTGCTCAAATAGTATTCATGAGATAATTTGTTTTCTTGCATATACTTAAGCATGACCTGTGGACTAATATGTGGTCTATTTTAGAAAACGGCTCATACACAGCTGAAAAACAATGTGTATTCTGCAGTGGTTGGGTGGAACACTCTGTGTATGTCTACTCAGTCCAGTTGTTCCAGGTTCTGGTTCAGATCTGCAACTTCTTTGCTAATTTTTGGCTGCTTGACCTATCTTTTTGGGATAAAGGGGTGTTAAGGTCTCCTATTAAGATTGTGGTATTGGATATTAGATTTTTCATGTCCATTAAGGTTTGTCTTATATAACTTGGTGCTCTCGTGTTGGGTGCATACATATTTATGAGTGTTACCTCTTTGTCTTGAATTTTTCCCCTAATCAGTCAGTAGTGGCCTTCTTTATTTCATTTGACCAATCTTGGTTTGAAGTTTACAGTGTCTGCAAACAAGATTGCTACCCCTGCTTTGAGGTGTTGGAGCATGTAGTATTGTTTTCAATCCTTTAACTTTTAGCCTATGAGTTTCTTTATGAGTTAAGTGTGTTTCTTGTATACAGATATGGTTGTATTTTGCTTCCTTATCCACTCTTCCAGCCTATTTCTTTTAATTTGAGAATTGAGTCCATTTATATTGATGGTTATAATTGAAATGTATTAACTTAGGATTGACATGAGTTGTACTTACTACTGTTTATCGCCTTTTCTCCTGTGTTTTATTGGTTGCCTTATTTGGTGGGTTCTTTCTGTTCTCATTTGTTGAGTTTGGGTCGTTTTGGTCCTCTCTAAATTTTTTTTAGTATATTTTGTAGGGTTGGCTTTGACGTCATGAAATTCTTTAGTTGTTCCTTGTCGTGGAATTATTTCACTTCTCTCTCATACTTGAAAGAGAGTTTTGCCAGGTATAGAAATCTGGGCTGAAATTTGTTTTTATGGAGGACTTGAAGCACTCTGCTCCATGCTCTTCTTGACTTTATGGTTTGTGAAGAGAAATCTGCCATTATTCTGATGGGTTTTCCTTTAAATGTGATCTGTTTCTTTTCTTTAGCAGCTTTTAGTATGTTATTCTTCTGCTGGATTTCTGGGATCTTGACTATTATATGTCTGAGTGTGTTTTTAATCTGGTTGATGTTATTTGGAGTTCTGTATGCTTCAGTTACTGAATGTCCGATTGTTTTCTCAAATTTAGGAAGTTTTCTGTTATTATTTCTGCCCATATTCTTTTTATATCATTTGTGTTAACTCCTTCTTTCCCATTGATTCCTATTAATCTCACGTTGTTCATTCTTGCATCATCTTGCAGATGTTGAATTTTTTTTTCTTGCATCCTAGTTGTTTTTAGGAGATCCTTTCTTTCCTTTTCACTAGCTGCAACTATGTCTTCAAGATCTGAGACTCTATCTTTACTTTCGTTCATACAGTTTTGCCAGCTTGTGATTGAAATTTTATTTTCTTGTATATTTCTTTGAAACTGTTTCATGTGATCTATTTCTTTCCTATATTGCTCAATCAGGGAATCCATCATTTTTCTATCGTCCTCTAATTTTTTATCAATGTCTTTTTTAGTAGTACTCAATTTTTTCCTTATAGTTATCCTTTCTCTCTCTAGTTCAGAGATTATTTCTGCTCTGTTTTCCTCTTTACCTTTTTGCAGTTGTTCCCCTACTTTAGATTCTATTAATTTAGAGATGTCTTTTTTTACTTCAGAGGTTATTTCTGGTCTGGTTTCCTCTATATGATTCTGCAGTTGTTTTTCCACTTCAGATTCTATTAATTCATGCATTTCTTTTTTACTTCAGATGTTGTCTCTGATCTGAGTTACTCTATACATTTGTGCACTTGTCTGTCTACCTCAAATGCCACCCATTCAGAGGTTTCGTCTGCATGTTTCCCATTTTCTTCTATGGTAGTGTCTCCTTTATTTGTTTTGCGTGGACTCGGAACCTGAGATTGGATCTTGCTCCTTGTCTTTATCATTTTTTATAGCAGCGATCTCTGCACTTGGGTGAAGTTATGCAGTTAGCGCCTATGGATCCACCAACCTTGTTCCCCTCCAGACATGCCTGGCTGCGAGCGGCAGCTCAGGTAGCTGGCTGCCACGAGGCCCCATGGGTCAGGATGGTGGTCGTCCATGTGGAGATGGTGGTCGTCCATGTGGAGACAGTGGGCGGCCATGTGGGGACAGTGTGTGGAATCCAGGTATGGGCGGTTGTCGAGTTTGGGGATGAATGCGGGCTGAGAGAGTTCTTACCTGATTGTCGCGAGGCCCAGTTGGGAAGTTGGTTGGAACTGAAGCTAGTGCTATTGATGAATCAAGGGATGGATGCAGCCGGGTAGGGTCACTGGGTGGAGTTGGATCATGGGCTGTTGATGAGTCACTGGGTGGACCTGGCTCATCTGTAATCCAAGCTCTTGGGAGGCTGAACAGACGGATCACTATGAGTGCGATCTATGTAATGACACCTTGTAGACCCTGGCTGTCCTGTGGCCCAGTTGGAATGGTAGGCAGAGTCGGGGCTGGAGCTCAGGGGATGGACACGGGCTTATTGTGTCCTCACCTGGCTGCCGCGTGGCCCAGTCAGGTAGGTGGGCAAAGTCCAAGGTGGAGCTTGGGGGATGGACACGAGCTGGGAGAGTCCTCACCTGACCGCCGCGCAGCCTGGTTGGGATGGCAGGTGGAGTCAGCACTCTGGCTTATTTCTCTTAACATCAGAACCTCCAGTTCTGTCCATTTTCCCAAAAGATTTTTTTCTACCTTACGCCTGAATAATAGTTCTGTGTGTGTGTGTGTGTGTGTATTAGACTTTCCTTATCCATTTACCTATTGATGTGCATCTAGGGTAATTAAATGTCTGGCTACTATTGGTCAGTGAATGGCTTAAATAAGAGAAACTAGTGGTGTGACTGTAGGACTCCAGAAAGTTCAAAACCCTCTACTGAATTTGAGGTTCCATGTGGGTTGACACAAACTTTTCCATTCAGCTTGTATGTATTTGGTTTTCAAACAAAGCAAGCATAGGAATAGAGCATGGAAATCAGTTCAAAGACTTCTCCATGTAGTAACGTTTTCCAATAAAGTGAACTGTCTTATCTCTAAGATTGGCAGCCTTATTGCTCTGAAATAGGCAGTGTCAGCAGCCCATGTCCTTGGTTGCCTCAGCTGTGATTATGTTGATTGCAGAGCACTGTGTATGTGCTCTCTTCCAACACAACCAGAGGTCCCTGTGTCTAGTAACTTAATCTTGTAAGCCTGGTCCCCAACAGGCTACTGTGAATAGTGCCACGATAAATGTGAAAATACAGTTCTTTTTCTTGTATGCTAACTCATTTGCCTCAGATACATACCCAGAAATATAGCTCCCCATATGGTTTCTATTTTTCATTTGTTTAGGAACCTCCAGCCTGTTTTCCATAGTGGCTGTGCTAATGTCCATTCCTGTCAACTGTGTAAAGGATGCCTTTATATCCACACCCTCACCACCATTATTTTCATAATAATCATTCAGATTGGGGTCAGTGTAGTTTTGATTTGTATTTCTCTGATGGCTAAAAATATTAAACATTCTTATATTTATTGGTCATTTATACTTCTTTTGAGAAATGTGTGCTCAGATCATTTGCCTGAAGGTGGTTTTTTTTTAAGGAAGGCAAGGTTTATTTAGCTCACAGTCACTAGATGTTTCAGTCCATACTCAGCTGTCTCCAAGGCAGAGTGGCACATGGCAGAGAACAGCCTTTCATGGTGCTGCCAAATAGCAAAGAGAACAAGAGCAAAAAGGCAGGAGCAGAGGAAACAATGGCTCTTGCCTGAGTTTTCATTGGATTAATTTTTGGTTTTCTTGAGATCTTAATATATTTTGAGTATTAATCCTCTCCCAGATGAATAGTTGGAAAATATTTTCTCCTCTTGTGTAGGTTGTCTCTTTAGTCTGTTCTTTCCTTTGCCAGGCAGAAGCTTTTTAATTGGATATATTCCTGTTTGTCAGTTCTTAGGTTTTATTTTTCCTGAGGTATTAGAGTCCTATTTAGAAAATATTTGCCTTTCATGGTATCTTGAAGTATTTCTCCATTTTTCTTCTAGTAGTTTAAAATTTTTAGGTATTAAAGTCTTTGATCCACCTTGAGTTAATTTTTGTGCAGGGCAAGAGATAGGGGTCTAGTTTCCCCCTTCTAGATATGGATATCCACTCTTCCCAGCACCATTTGCATTTGTTGTTGTTGCTGACAGGGTCTCACTATTTAGTCTAAGCTAGACTTGTACTCATTATGTAGCTTAGGCTGGCCTTGAACTCCTGCTGATCCTCCTGCTTCAGCCTGCCAAATGCTGGGATTATAGGCATGTACCACCACTCACAGCTTGCCAGCACCATATTTTGAAGAGGCTGCCCTTTCTCCATTTTATGTTTTTGGCCCCTTTGTCAAAAAATTAGTTGGCTGAATTTTTAAAAAATCTATTTAGTTTTTAATTTTATATATTTAGTATAGGGTCTTGTTATGCAGCTTAGACTTGTAGTGATCTTCCTGTTTTATTTTCCTCAGTGCTGGAATTATAGGCATGCACCACCACACCCAGCCTCAGTGGCCAGCTTGGTGCACTGAGGCAGAGCCAGCCTGCATACTGTACTTGGAATCAAGTCTGGGTCTTTGCGCTTGCCAGGCAGGCACTTAGTCCACTCAGCTATCTCTCCAGCCCTGAATATTTTAATTGAATATTCATAAATTATAATTTATGTCCTTAAGAGATAAAATAATGCTAATATGTGTGTAGTCAATGTGGACTGACTAGTGAGATTAAGGTAATTAACAGGTTGTTGAAACCATTCCTGCTTACAGTCCTTTTTTTTTTGCGGTACCAGGGATTGAACTCAGGACCCTGCACTTGCCAGGCAAATGCTTTTCTACTGAGCTATCTCCCCGGCCCCAAGTCTTCTTTTTGGAGGATGCTTCTCTTAAAAATTTAACTTCTACCAGGCATAGTGGTGCATGCTTGTAATCCCAGCACTTGGGAGGCTTACTGAGGAGGATTGCTGGGTGTTCAAGTCCAGCCTAGGCTACATGGTAAGTTCAGGATCAGGCTGAATTACATATTGAGACCTTGTCTCAGAAAACCAAAAAAAAAAAAAA
>PVKN010035848.1:0-11551 GCA_004027915.1 Capromys pilorides | reverse complement strand
TCAAGAGTAACTCCAACAAAAGACAGAAATTCTAGAAAATGGTCCTTAAAAACCCTGGAAAAAGAATGACTCATATTCCATATACTTGGAATATAGGGACCTCTGCTAAGTAAGTTCAGTTATCTGAAGCCAGGGTGCTGAAGGTCGTATAACAGAGGACATAGGCAGCCATGTGGAAGCGGCTACCAAGTGCTGCTTCCTCAGCAGAATTGGAAGCTAAGAACACTGGAGGCCCATAGAACACAAAGCCTCTCCACTGGGACGATCAGACTCAACTCCAACAGCAATGCAGTAGAACATCAGAAAACACAGCATTCAAAAGGAACCCAGAAAGATACAGAAATGTAACAATTACAGAATTGCAAAGCAGAAAAAAAATAAATTTTGACACAAAAGTCTCTTAACTTAGGCTCTCCATAGGTCATCCAACTTCTATTTGAATTTCTTCAAGAACTGAAGAACACAAAAAAGGTATTGTCAGGCAATCTGTCCCATGCACTCATTCATCGCTGGGGCTTTTTTCAGGGGTTGCTGGATCTAGAGTGTGTGACACTGGGATTGACTCATGGTACAATGCTAAGATTAAGAGCACTAAGACCAAAAGTGTGAAGGCTTCCCATCCTATGTAACCTAGATAAGCTATGAAAGAAAGAGCTGGGGTTATCCCTGTCTCTCATCTGAGATGCCACTCTCCCTGGGCACCAGCCAATTAAACACTGAAACCTCTAGAAACTGTGAACCGCATAAACCTTTCCTCCCTCAATTTGTGGGTGTTGGGTATTTTGACTCAACAACAATAAAACTAAGACCTATCCATCATCATGTAACTTTGCCAATTAGCATATGATTCTTCTTCTGAAGCAACAACACATTTATTCCTTTAACCAATTAGAAACCCATCAAATACTTGATGGCTGTGGTATTTCTATCCTTCTACAGATTAGATACAATGAGTAATCTAAACTATTCTTCAAAGGACTGCTTCCACACCCACGACCATTCTTCTTGCCACCTCTGGATACATTTTACTATGTTCAAACCACTCTTCAAATATATATTTGCAACTGAGGGCAATACTTAAGTGATTAGATCATAATGCTACAGAATTATTAATTTTTTAGAAACTGGCTAACAATCTCATTAATCCAATAGGTATTTTTAAGTAACTCTATCACACTGGTGGTTCACATAAAGAAAAAAAAAAAAAAACTGTCTTGGATTTGCATTCAGTGCCCCTTTAGGGCACAACTGAACTTTCTTGGTAATAGCAGGACAAGAACAATTTAAACTTTTTCCACAATTGCCATCATCTCAAGCATGACTGTTGTTAAAGCTAGGAAACCTAAATAAAAGTGTGTTCAAATACTACATTAGCGGGTCAGCAGCCACTCCTATGCTTCCCTCAGAGTCTCCACTGACCATAGAGAATGCCCAAGCTAGACCAAAAACGAGGTTCTTACAGGTGGTGACCCAGCGCACCTAACACTAAGCATTTATAGTACCCTAAGAAGATTGTCTCAAAAAAATCACAGACATGGGTTGTTTTGTTTGGTTGGTTGGTTGGTTGGTTGGTTGGCTGGTTGGTTTGGGTGAGTTCGTTTGTTCGTCCCTCCCTCCCTCCCTCCCTCCCTCCCTCCCTCCCTTCCTTCCTTCCTTCCTTCCTTCTTTCTTGGTATTGGGAGCTAAACACACAACCAACAGCCTGTGTTGGTTTTAAGGCACAGTTTGACCCTGATGAGATTAAGAACTGTTAAGAGACGTTCACCATCCTGGACTGGAAGAAACTGTTATTTCAAAATGAAGAGAGGCTACTTGGCTACCAAATTCAATGATCAGGAAGCTTGCTGAACAAGCTACTCAGCTGCAAATAAGAATTATGGAGATGGGGGTGGCTCTCAAAGAATGGAGATAAAAACAGAAGAAAACAACATATGTAAAAAAATAAAAAATATGTGAGGAAATTATCCCCAAATAGCAGAAACAAGTTCTAGTCAAAAAACCTCATTGTCCCCAAAGTACAGGCGCTAACACACTGTGTGCCTAGCTAGACAACTGCAAAATGCAACCTCTTCTCCCCTATTTTAACAGTAGGTACTCCTGTAGCTGTCTTTCCACTTTAGGCCGTCAGGAGGGACACAGTCACTCCTGATAAGACAAGAAGTCCAATCCTTCCCATCCCTTTTTCTGAGTCTGAGATGACCTGATTAGTTCTGACCAACAGGATGCAGCCAAAGTGACATGGAACTCAAGAAGCCTGGTAGTTTCAGCTTTATACTCTTGGAACAGTGATGCCATTCTGTTCAAAGCCTAGGCTATTCCTAGTGGAGTTCATGTGAAAGAGAATCCACTGCTAACCTGCTGACTGCTTTGGGTAAAGAATTGGTGCCTGAGGCACCATACTTAAATGAGGACAGAAACCGTCTAATTAAACTGCCAGATGATTTGCTCTAGGCAAGAGCACTGTACAGGGAGAAACAAAAGAAAAAGCTTCCAGCTTACTCTAGCACAAGTAACAAAATCACAAACAACTGTTTTTAGCCACTACATTTTGAAATTGTTCCATGCCAATAGAAAACTGAGACAGTAATAAATAATGGCACATCTTAAAATGGGCAGGATTGTAACTTGATTAAACATAAAAAGAAACTCCTATGTCTTTAAAAAAAATATATTATCCCAGGGCCTGCAAGATGGCTCAGTGGTCTAAAGCACCTGCTTAGGAAAACGTAGGCAACCGCAGGGACCGAGGTTGATCCCCAGAACCGCATGCTGCGCCAGCCCCACCCCCAAGGCAGGCTGAGCCAGCCGAGATATATATATAATATATAATATAATATAATAATATATTATATTATGTATAGATATAAAATATATGTATTTTTTATCTGAAGAAAAGATAGCAAGAACTCATGTAGTTGGCATGAATATAAAATATTCAGACTATTTACTACATTCACTATGTCTGAAACTACTACTTAAGAATAAAGTTTTTAAAATGTGACTATTATGGAAGATATCTTCAGAATCCTATCTAAGGCTATCCAATTTCCAGACTGAAAACATAGGAGCAAAATCAAACTATAAGTGTCGCTATAAGCCCTTGAATCAGCCTGGCCTTTGAGTATACCATGTCTGGCTCTGCCAGTGTCACTGCTATTAAAGAAAATGGTTTAGCCACTCCAGCCGGAAGCTGGGCTCCACCCCATGAAGGTTTCCCAGGCAGTTACAGACTTGAAACAATTCTGCCTGCAGAATGCTCAGCATGATCCTCTGCTGACTGGAGTATGCAAGTACAAATCCCTTCAGACTGCAAAAAGCCTGTTTCTTTTTGTAGTCGAATGAACTTTTGGGAGTTTCCCAGATCACTTTTAGCCAGCCAATGGCTTCAGAAAAAGAAAACTGAAGCCTATACAAAAACGTCTCCTTTCTTAACACGTGCCATAACACACAAAATTCTACTTTTGTTAGTCCTTAACATCTATCTCTTAATTTTCATGAATTTCTACTTCACGATGGTATTTCATATACACTGGCACCAAATACAAAAAATAGTATTTTAAAAAAGCTGTTACAAACGTAAGTGACATCTTTGATGCTGTAACAAGGAAACAAGTGGAGCTATGGTCTGCATGTCTGTGTGCCTCCAAAACTCACAAGGTAAGTCTTACACTGAGGTGATATTAGGCTGTGGCCCTTTTGGGAAGTGATGGAGCCCTCCCACTATGGCATGAATGTCTTTATAACTGCCTTCCCTTTGCTCTGGAAAAACACATGGAAGGCAATGTCTACGAGGCTCTGCTGGCACTGATCTTGAATATTCACCCTCCACCCCCCTCTTGGTCAGAAATTTTCCAGTGTAATGTATTTTATTATAGTAGCCTAAAGAGATTAAGACAAATGGTCAGCATCCTTGATTTATGGGTCATGTTTCAATGACAAGGTTTTTTATTTTTTTAAGGTTAATTTTTAACTTGAATTAAACTCAGGATGTCACAGAAATGCCTACACCTTAAGACATAAGAGAAAATGCTGTATTGTGGGCTATTTTTAAAAGATTTCAGGGGTTGGCGAGATAGCTCAGTGGTCTAAAACGCGCCTGCTTAGGCAAGCTTAGGCAAGTGCACAGGGACCAAGGTTCGACACCACATGACATGCCAGCCACACCCCCATGATGGGCTGAGTCAGCCACAAAAAAAAAAAGAATAAAAATAAACAATTTCTGTAGTCAGCTCCCCCAGCTTCACAGTATAAATCCCAAAGACACTCCATGGACACCTGAAATCAAATCTTACATACACTATGATTTTTTTTATTATACATACTTATGGATAATAAAGTTTAATTTATATATTAGGCACTGGAAGATCAGCAACCACCATAACCATATACGATAACATAACAACTATAACTTATTACTTGTGGAATTTTCTATTTAATATTTTCCATAAGCAACTGACAGCAGCTAAATAGCTGGAGGAAAAACCAAGAACAGAGGACTATGGTATTTAAAAAATAAAATTAATTCTGAGACCAAGACAAAAATAGGATATTGAACTTAAGCTTAACATTAAATTGTTCTATGGGGGGTGGGATTCATGTGCAGTGACGAAACACTATACAACCTTGGCAAGTGATCTGCATAAAGCACTTAATTATTTTTAACCACAATTCCTTAACTCTAATCTGCTCAACAGCTACTAATGGCACGCCAAAAGATCTAAAAGGAACACAGAAATTCACCAAATTAATATTAATACTAAATATCAACATCTAATGAAAGCTACCACACAATGAACACTTTCTACATGATAAATGTGTTAACTGAATTCTATTAACATTTCTACAGAAGGTAGTTTATTCTGTTAGATAAAAGAGTAAACTGAGGGTTAGTGAAAGTTAATAACTTTCCAAGGTCTCACAGTCGGTTAATGATAAAACCAGGATCAAAACTAGGTCTTTTTAAGTCTTGAGCCAATTTAAATCCTACACTAATTACCTCTTCGTAAGAGTCCTAAGTATAAACTCTGCACCAAAAAAAACAAAAAACAAAAAACAAAGCACACATATTGGGCCACTAGAACCAGGAAGCAGGACACTGAAGTCTGTATCACCCACACATGTAAGAAGACATGAAGATACTTAGACTACTTGTTAATCTCTCCCTATGAACAAACTTCATTTATCTGTCTCTTTCCATGTTGACTTGCAAAAGTCAGTACTGCTGACCAATCCTGGTTACTGAACTCTCCTTTTACTCACTGAACAAGCACAGTTGTCTTAAGTTAGAATATTATCCAGAAATAATACAGAGATACTTCAACATCGGTCCAGTGAATGAATAACCAAATAGGAGAATCAAGAACATACAGAAATATTCAATACATACATGTTTTCTGCATTAAAAAAAAAAAAAAATTCCTCCACCTAAAAACCACACTTTGGCAATTCAAAAGTGGATTTTCACAAACCTCCATAATATTAGTAATCTATTTTATGTTGGGTTACTGCAGATTTCCAGGCTGATCTCAAACTTGAGATTCTCCTGTCTCTGCTTTCTAGAGTGTCTTGGTTACTTTTCTTGTTGCTAAAACAAAATACTCAACACCCAAAGTTAAAGGACAAAAGGTTGATATAATCAGATCACAATTTGTAGAAGTATCAGTAGATAGTTAGATGGCTCCAAGGCCAGGTGGCCTGGGAGAGGGGCATGGATAACATAACCATTCAAAATACTTAAAGCCATCCACTATGCCTAGCATAGCCACCAGAATTTAGCTCAGTGCTATAAGTGCCTTCCTGGCAAGCACAAGGTCCAGAGTTTGATCCCTGGTACCACCAACAAAAAAAAAAAAAAAAAATTCCAGCAAATAATTTTAAAACAGCCAAAAGAATCAAGTAAACTATTGTGGTTATATCACCTAAAAAGATTACATTCAGAAATTATTTTCAAGACATGGTTCAAGTGAAGACACTTGCAAAAGTATTCCTAACATGACCAGTGAAGCAAATGATACATTAAAGAATGGGGAAAGCAACAAAAGTCACTTAAGTTAGGATGGAAAAACAAACATGCAACTGCAAAGAAGATTTGAAAAGAAAGATGATCATAAGATAAAAATGAGTCCAGGAATTTGTTGAGTTTCAAAACTGTTACCTTAAAAAAATCAATTTTACAAACAGGAGAAAGTAGGGCCTCAGTGGTGCAGGTCTGTTGCGAAGGCTTGTGTCTAAATGTCCTCCCAAAACATCATGCAGTCACAGATGGGGCTTTTCAGAGATAGTTGGATTTAACAGTGTGTGATTCTGCGATTAAGGGTGTGATGCTGCACTGATTCATGGTGTGATGCTAGGACTAAGGTTGTTCCACCTGTGTAAGCACTCCCCATCTTAAGGGTGGGCAGCCTGGATAGAATATGGGATTTTTTTTTTTTTTTCCTTGATTCTTAACACTTCTTCACTACTATGTTGCATTCTTCCCATCATGAACTGTTTCTCCTCTACAATGTGTATATGCCACCTGGCCTTAGAGCCATTCAACTCTGGACTGAAACCTCTACAATCTGTGAGCCAAATAAACCTTTCCTCCTTTAATTTTGGTTGTTGAGTATGTTGTCTCAGCAATAAGAAAAGTAACTAGGACACCCATAACCCCAGCACTCTGGGAAGCTGAGGCAAGAGGATCTCAAGTTTGAGTCCTGCCTGGATAATTTAGCAATTCAGCAAGACCTTGTCTCAAAATTCAAAAAATAAAATGCAAAACAGGCTGCAGTGTCAGCCCTCTTTATGTCAGGGTTTTCACAGATTTGAGTAATCATTGTTCCTTGCGTGCACCAACTTACAAAACAATAAAATAGGTTCACATTTTTATATCACAGTAAATGAATACTTAAGATTTTTGGATTCAGAATTAGCTCAGCAACCTTTGCATGAACGTTAAAACAGAAGAATTCATGGCAATATCAGATGTCACAAAACAGCAGTCAGAGCTAACAGGCCAACATCCTGTCCTATCAAGAGAACCCAGTACGAAATGGGCCAGAAAAAAATGGGTGATTAAATAGAAAAAAAAAAAAAAAACATATTTCAAATGCCAAATAAACAGCACCAATCAACTATCTAAATTAGCAAAAGCTAATAGTTTCTTAATGTTACATCTTAAAAATATTTTAAAGTAACACTCATTTGGCAAGTTATCAGATATCTCTTTAGGATGTCTATGATTTAGGAATAACTTGATTTCCCACAACATGTAAGTGAATCCAACACTAAGAACTTGGAGGGAGGGCCTTCCTTAAAAACGCAACTAAATCATCTGTAAAACATGAATTTTACCGGCCAATTGTACTGCACTTTTCTAAGTGAATGAAACTTGGGGCAACAGAATGGTGACTGAGTCCACTCCATATTTCTACAAAATCCATTACAACCAGATCACTGTATTGACACCCTCCATGAAATTATCATACCGCTTCAAGGATTCTCAATAAAAGAAAAAAACAATCGTAATAAAGTGCGTAAATCTAACACAACAGGAGAGACATTGGTGTGACCAAAAATTAGAGCCACCATTTCACTTTGTGTGACTACAAATTAAAGGCACTATTGCACATGGCCAGGGGGGATTAAGAAACGACGAAGTTAACCAGCAGCTGGAAGCAAATTACACTGGCTAAGCAGTTACGCTCACTGAAACCAACAGTACCTTTAAAAAGACAGCTTTAGAAGACATATTAATTTAAGGGCACATAAAGACCCTCTCAGCCGCCTCCCTTTAAGGCTGGGGATGTTAGGGATGGCCCCAAAGGCAGGCAGCTTCTGCGGGAAATGGTATCCTCGAGCCGCCCAGAGCCGGGTGACGCACTAGGAGCTCGGAAAATCTCCCTCGCCTCCCTCACGACCGCGGCTCGGGCTGGGGGGCGGGGGGCGAGGGGGGAACGCCTCGTCCACGTGCACTATTATTTTCCACTTCTGTTTATTATTTTAACTCAAGCTTTGCTTTCAGTCTCCTCCACCTCGGCCGAGAGGAGGGGCCCAGGCAGCGCAGCCGCCGGCCTCAGGGAACACAAGTTTAAATAACCGGAGCACCACCTCTTGCTCCGAGCGGCGACCGCTCCGGGCGCTCCACCACTCCGCCGCCGCCGCGGGTCACCATGACAACCCGCGGCCCGGCCGGAGCAGCCGCCCCCGGCCTCCCTCGGCGCCCGGCCTCCGCCGCGACCTACGCCCCCTCCTCGGCAGGTGAGGCGGGCGAGGCGCGACTCGAGCCCAGGGCGAGGCGCGCGGCCTGGCGCGATCCTGCGGGGCCCGGCTTCGTCGTAGGCGCGGAGACGCCGCAGCCCTGCTCACCTTGAACGGGTTATTGAGATCCGGGTCCGCAAACGGGTTACTGTCAAAATCCGACATCTCTCTGGCGCTCGGCGTCACCCCAACCCAGGCGCAGAGAGCGAGACGAGGCGAGGCCGCCGCCCCCCTGCGCGCTCACGTCGCCGCCTCACCGCTCCCCGCGCCGCTGGGGCCCCGCCCCGCCAGCGCGCATTGCGCATGCTCGGCCCGCAGCCGCAGGGCAGCCTTCCCGTCCCCCGCGCGGGATCCACCGCACCGGGCTTTGCCTGTGACGGCTTTGGCCGTGGGCGAAAGGAGTCGGGGACGCGCACGCGCTGGCGGGGCTGAGCTGGAGCCCTGGCTGGTCCAGGCGTGCGGACGCCACTCGGGAGAGGGGGTGCCTCGGAGGCAGGCGGAGGGTCCCAGGATGCACCTAGCTGGAGAACTGTGCGCCAGGCTTGGGCGCCTCCCTGGGGTCCGGAGACCCGGTCCCCGCTCCCCTCCTCTGCTCACCCGCGAGGTGAGAAGCAGAGAACAGAAGGAGGCAGAGCCCCGAGATCCGGAACCTCAGGTTAACGCGACCCCAAAAGATACGTTTGTTTACTTCCAGGTGTTCGGATGCTGCACACACACACACACACACACACACACACACACATATACACACACACACATACGCACACACACCGATCCCTACACATCTCTCTTGATTTTTGCCTATTGTCTTCCCAACAGCAGGAATGAGATTATAGGTTAATGATTTTATGTAAGAAATTCACGTGCATGCTTCGTTGAGCCACCCCAAATTTGATCATGGCATCTTCTTCCACCCTAACAGAAAAACACAACATTAGACCAAGCTATGATGAATCACAATTATTTGTCTTGGTGGGTGCCTAAGAATTGGAGGACTCTCACCAGGTCTGGTGGTGTACATCATAAGCCCAAGAGCACTGGGGAAGCTGAGGTAGGAGGTTCACGTCGAGTTTTAGGCGGACTTAGACTACATAGTGAGTTCAATCCAGCCTGAATCACATGCTGAGACCATCTCAAAAAAAAAAAAAAAAAAATGGAAAGAATCAGATTTAAGCAGATTTGGTCTTCTGGGAGGCTTGCACTATGCATAATCACCTAGGAAATGATCATTTCTTGGGAGTGTGAAAACTAGCTCCTAACTAGAGATGACAGAAAATAAGCCACATGTTTTGGAATCTGCCTTTGGTGGGATCCAGGTTAGTGTAACAAAACAGCAGCTTCTGGACAGCTGACTAAACATGTCAACTAACTAACAAGTGACCACAGGGGAGACTGATCCTAGCAAGGCTGTAGCATTCTAAATATTTAATTAGAAAAAAAGATACAATGCCTGTGTTTACCATTTGCTGTGTTCAGTGACTTGTTCCTTACTATACTCTCAAAACATGGTTCGAACTCTAATTCTGACAGTACTTTGTACTACTTGCGTCACCTCTCAGTCTGTAAGCAACTGTTTAAGAAAGAAAAAAAAAGAGAAATGATATGTAGACACATGGCCTTCCTGTATTTACAGCGCACCAGCCATGTCTTTTCCTTTTCCCTTCTCAGGTTAACCTTACCCACCTCCTCTTCTTCACCCTCTACTGTAGCCTTCATTCCTTCTGTACAGGAAGATTAGAGGGACATAAACAAAAACCTAGGGCAAACCATAGATGACTAACACTGTAGAATCATCACATTTATCTGTAGCTGAGAATGTTAAGATCATCACATGATTATCATGTGCCATGTGCTTGTATCCTTTATGAAAATGTTTCTCACATTTACTTACGTGGACCTTTTTCCCTTTCCAGAAACAAAGGCTAAGACCCTGACTAGCCCAGCGCAGAAAGACTAATACCTACCAAAAGTCCAGACACGTCTGACACTGCATCCCAAGCAGGAGGCCCCTATCTTGCAGCATTGCTCTGCTGCTAAGACAGCTTCTCTTCTTCCTTCTCTGAGTGTGCCACACTGTAAGCAAACTTTTGCCTTGCACTACAGCAGTCTTGACTCCCCCACTTCTCACTAAGAGCCCAACTTCTCCATTCTTTGCTGAAGCAAGAGGAAGGACTGGGAGAGAGGCAGAGGGTCACTCAGAGAGACCACCACCACCAGATGCAACACCTGTCTTCCAACAGATTCAAATAATCGGCTATTTATTATGCATGTATTATCTCCCAAAACAATAAGGATCTGCTGAGCCAGCACTACAGGGTGGAAATTTCCAGCTTTGCTCTGTATGACTAATGATCTTAGCACCTAATTCAAACATTTAATAAAAGTTCATTGTTACACGATCATTTAGAACTTGTTAATGATGTAGCCACTACCACTTCACACATCTAAGCTGAGATTCCACTAAAAGGAATTTGAGATAGGAGCACTGGATCCTCATTTTTTAATGTCTTTATGGAAATCCTAAATGCATAGCATAAATACTTGATTGTTTCACCTTTTTTTTTTTTTTTCAGCAGTGGGAATTGAACCCAGAGTCTTTGCACTTAGCTACATCGTTGGCCTTTTTTATTTTTTATTTTAAGACAGAATCTCACTAAGTTACTAAATTGCCCAGGCTGGATTTGAAACTTATGATCTTCCTGCTCCCCTCTCCCAAATTGTTTCGCTTTTAAATTTTTTTCCAGATCATTTTCTTTCTTAATACATGTTTGCAGTGAATAATCTTTTCACTCTCTGTGTGGAGTCGACTCCTGTACACAATGCATCTTAATTCCTTTCTTCATCCCCTTTCCCTTCCCTTCTGTTCCCCCACCACCCATCTCTTGATCTCCTTTCCTTTTCTGTACCTTTGCAGTACATAATGTTCACATTCCTTGTGTGAAGTTGATACATGTACATAACACATTTTAATTCCTTTTTTTTTCCTTTTCTCCTTTCCACCTTCCTTTTCCCTCCATCTCTTTTTTATTTATTTTTTTTATTTTTTATGTATTTAGTACAGGTTCTCACTACACAGATGGGACTCATAGTGATCCTTCCTGTTTTTCAGCCTCCCAAGCACTGGGATCACAGGTGCATGTCCCCACACCCAGTCTTACCTCCATCTCTTGATCCTCTTCTTCTGAGAAAGCTGTATTTTCTTACTTGCTACTATCTATCTTTTATTTTGCTCTTTATACTTTGGTTTTTCTAATATAAGAGAAACTATGTGATGTTTAGGCTTGTGAACCTGATTTATGTTGTTTAACACTAT
>PVKN010035847.1:0-11552 GCA_004027915.1 Capromys pilorides | reverse complement strand
AAAATCAGCCACCCGCATAGGACTGTGCATGTCACATGAAATTCAGCATAGGAAGAGATGGGAAAGAAGCCCACTAAAATGAATGGAATTATACGATTATGAGCGATTTCTTTAAACCTATGTTTCTGTGTAGGAGAACAAAAATACACAAAAATAACAGGAAATATTTATGAATTCTAGATTTGGCAGCAGAATTGATTTTTTTTTTTTGGAGGGAAAATTCTCTATAGTGTAGGAAAAATACTTAAATAGGACTCTGGTTTGGGAAGGCATGGCCAGGAGCTAGTCAAGGAGAGGCTGAGGCAGAGGGTGGGATGCTTAACTATTGTGTGTACTCAATTAAAAGGTGCGTTTCTCTGTATACCAGGCAAATCATGCTGCTGCTGTGGCAAGGAACAGCCAGTCATTCAGCAAACTTCCTGCCTTTTACTGTTGGGTACCGATTAACCTAGATTGCCCAGTCTTTGTGCCATGGGTGCAGTCATGGGTGCCAATCCATGCACCGCGCTGCTTGCAGACTCGCAGGCACACTTCACAAAATGCCATCTCTACCCGGCCCCCTTTCTTTTCTTGTCTACTGAATGTTGATGCCCAGCGCAAATTGTCAGACCCAGAGAAAATGGCAGAGCCCCTGTGAGCCTGAGTCCCCATGACGCGTGGGACAGAGCTCCGTGGGCCTCTGCCCTCCATGCCTGGGCTTCCCAGTAGAGTAATGCTCTGCTGGGACTGAAGACAGAGGACCCTTTTGCAAGGGCCAGTGCTGTTCTCTACTTTTTTTTTTAAGGATGTAGTTTTCTGTGTTGTAGTACCCTGAAGTCCTTCACAGCTTGAGTAGACTTGGTTAACCTCTCTGATTTAGAAAACTACAGGAAGGCTGTTACCTCCTTGTGGGAAGACCAGGGAGGATGCTGTGAGGGGCTGTGGTACCCGTTCAGGTTCATCTGTGCCTGCGTATTATAAACACCACACTCTTCTTGGGATGGAAGTTGTCCTAATGCTCTCAAAAAGTTAATGAAACAAGAATCTGAGGGCTTCGTGTAGACTGTTGCCTTTCCTCCTGGACTAAGGACGAACACAAGCTTATTGATTCCTAGTTCTTGAGCTGTGGCTTATTACTACAGCCTGCATGGGCTCCTTGAAGCGTGTGACCCCGGTCTCCTTCACATACATTGGCTCCTTGCTTCCTCTCCAGAGACAAGCCTGGGTTGGTAGGGCAGATTGCGGTATCCAATAGAAAACAAGGCAGCCACAGGATGTGTGGCTGTGAATGTCATATGAGGTGAGCATGGGCCTTAACACGCTGGAATGGCACGAATGAATTCATCTGAAGTGGGTGGGGAAAGATGCTCTCAACCTTCAGCAACATCTTGTGAAGATCTCCTGCGTGCCAAGGTGCTAGGTGCTCACATCTGTCAAATTATCTAATCGCTACAGCAACACGATGGGATGGGATTCTGAGTATTCCATGTCTTAAAGGTAGAAAGTCAGCCTTCAGAAAGGTAAGGATGGCAACACAGTTGGGGGTAAATCCTGGTTGTTATAATTCCAGAGCTGTGTGCTTGGGCGCAATAGCATAAGAGACAGAAAACGTAACTGGTGAGGTTTGATCTTGGAGATGAGGATGAAAAGTGTCAGAGGGGTGTCATTACTGTCTGTCCTCGGATCCCTGGGAAGCAGATGTAACCAGTGTGACAAGGCAGGTGGCAGCACCGGGAGCAACGTGGACGGCTCACAGCAGGTGAAAGGCAGAGCCAGAATTGGAGCCAGGGGCTCTTTGACATTTACTTTGTGTCCATGAAAGAAAAAATAATAACCGTTTCACCGAGCTCTTAGAAAAATTAAGTAAAGCTGTGTATTAAGTAAAGCTGTATTTGGGGACCATGCAGGCCTGCCTGACACTTGGTAAGTGATCACCTCCATGGCCAGCTGCCATGGCCTGCATCGTGTTTCAGAGACCCAGTGGTTTGGTACACTCGGCCAGTAGCAGAGGCAGAATGTCAGTTCAGGGGCTCAGCTGGCCTGCTTGGTATTGCCAGATTTGGGGCATTCCTAAGTGCTTGACTATGTCCTGCTGCAGTGGTGGTGGTCAGGGGCACAGGACCACACCCCACCTGTCTAATATGGGGCTATCTATGATGAGGCAGGGAGCAGATCAAGAGCCCACTGGACAAGGAAGCAAGATTCCAGTAGGGTCTGCTCAGGCTGGACATGACGTGGGGGCTCAGAATGGGCGTGGCAAATCCTGCCAGGCATCATGCTGAGCTACCTGGGCTGTCTCTGTAAAGTGACCTAGAAGACCTGCTTGCCACACCCTCTTCCCGCAGGAGGCCACACTCCAGTGCTGATGGGGTTATCTGGCCTCTTGTCTCTTCTAGTGCATTGGCTGTCCACGGGGAGGCCCCTGAAGCGTCTGCCATGGCGTGGCAGCACTTTGCCTCTCATATCAGCTAGAAAGGGGGAGGCACTGTCCAACGGTGAGTGTCCTTGCCTTGTGGCAGTTAATGGAAAGGACATGGCTTTGGAGCCAGGAAGCTCTGGTGCTAGGCCCTGCTAGGACTTGCCGACAGAAGCGGGAGGTAGTTTACAGGGGCGTTGCGGACGTTCAGCGCCGCACCTGAAGCAGCTAGACTTGGCAGTCAATAAATTGGAGTTCTGATTGCTTTGAGTAAAATATGAATTTTTATTAGTACAATCTTTCAGTATTATAAACACAGCACCGAATTAGAAAAACTTCAGAATGTCAATATGGAAACAAGTCCAGCGGCCATCACTGAGGCCCACGCCTGGGAGTGCAACAGGGAGTGCAACAGCGGCCGGTGCTGCTGGGTGCGCTTCTCCAGGAGTCCTCTCCACAGTCTGGCTGCTGTGTGGGAGCTTCAGGGAAAGCTCCAGAGTGGCCATGGGTGGGCGCGTCGCCCTCAGCCTCAGTCCTATGGAGAAGCAAGGTGTGATAGACTACCGCAGCTCCGTCTTCGATGGAGACGAAACTGCCTGGCTGCATCTCATTTTACCTGGTTAGTGCCCCTCAGTCTGGAGTCCTCAGAACTTCTTTCCTGCAGGGCGCCCCACCCCCCCACCTTCCTCCCCCACCCCGAGTGGGGCTGATCTCTTCACCCTCCTCATAGCATTCTCATTACTTCTCTAGTGCTTTGTTTAGTCCTCTCCTGCTATTTTCTTTTTTTTTTTTTTTTTTTAAAATGTATTTGGTACAGTGTCTCACTACACAGCTCAGACTCATAGTGCTCCTCCTGTTTTCAGTCTCCCCAGCACTGGGATTACAGTTGTGTGCCACCACACCCGGACTCAGTCAACGGCTCAGCTTGCCCGGGAGCAGGGTGGACATGGACTCCCTCAGCTAGAAAGGCTGCTCTGGGAGGAGAGAAAATGCGCTGTTACTGCCTTGTTCTTCACACTGGCTCATGCTCTGGGCCCTTCATAGTGCTCTGTAAGCATCGATGGAAAGAGAGCATTGGAGTCCAGTGCCCTGTGCTGTTCCTTCTCAGCTGTGAGACTCTGCAAACGTGTCTTCTGCTCTGAACTACCGCTTTATCATTGCTAAAAGAAGGACGGTCTCCAGCGGGTTGTCCAGCTCTGCGGTCCTGCTACCTGTGTCCTGCTGTCTGCAGTTCAGGCCCGGCCCACCCAGCTTGAGTCATGCCTTAAGAATGCCAGGAACTTACTCACTCCAAGCATTCCATGTGCTCAGGGGAACCTTTCACTTTTCAAATCTCTCTGATGTGGTCCTTGGCAACACCACCATCCCTTGGGCTCTGGGGCTGGTCACTGGGTGGGGGCAGGTTAGGTCAGTGCAGAGAGCTCTGTCTGGATTGCAGGCCTCAGCCCTGTGCCTCCCCGTGATGGCCTGAGCAGAGGACAGGGTTGCCAAACTGGGATGAGGCATGCTGTGCTGCTGACACAGAGGGGAGGCTGTGACTCAGTGTTTATGAAATGCTAGCTTTGGGGTGAGTAATGCCAGGCTGGGGCTGAGCCTCTTGGGAAGTGGTGTGGCGAGTCACCGCGGTTGGGGACAGGAGGTTTGGGTCACTTCCCTTCATGGCAGCCTGGACTTCCCAGCTGTGTTCCCCTTAACATTCAGCTTAACATTGAGCCCCAGCTCCTTTATCTGTAAAATGACTTGCCACTCCCTAGCAAGATTTATAAGTGTGGAGGGGACACCTTTCACATGGGGTATTTACTGTGTGAGGGATCCTTTGCACTTACCATTTAATCTCAGCTTCAGGAGAGGCCTGCATGCCCTTGGGGTGAGGCTCGGCCTTCGCCCTGGCTTTCTCTACCCCAGTGCTCCCCCAGCGGTGTGCGTTCTGCTCCATCTCAGTAGGTTCCGTGGTCGTGGTCACACATTCCTTTCATCTTGCGTGTCCCTTCATCCAGCAGGACTAGAAGAGCACTTGCTATGGTAATGTGTGCCAGTGGGGGTCCAGTACTACCAAGTCACCAGGACTTTAAGGGTGAGGCTTGAGTCCCCCCAGATCTCTTATTTGGAGCTCAGCGACTTGACTTGGGCTCCTTAATATTCCAGTGCTGGAAAGGGAAACTTGTCATAAGGAATACCAAGGGCCATTAAGGCTGGGAAGGGTTGTCCCGCAGTGGTCTTCATCTCTATCTCCACGTCATGAGGGATTTCTGCCTTTATAATTTGCTTTGAAATGATCAAGACTGCCAGTCTAATTGCTGAGGTATTTTTGTATTATAAATTAGTGGCCAACCAAGGGATCACTTCTTCATGAACTAATTCCATGAAATCTAAGCGCCAGCATGATGGCCGTGGCCTAAGCATATAGCCCAGGACCTTCAGAAACAGTAAAACGACTTATTGACTGTTCTTCTTCAGGGCCAGCTTGTCAGAGTGGAGCCCTAGCTGTCCCTGCAGGAGTGCTGTGTGCTCTGAACAGAGCCTTTCTTCTGAGTGTTCACAGAGCTCCTGTACAGGAATTAAGAACACAGGCAGGAGCGGATCTCTATGACCCAACATTCCTGTCCTTGATTCTGTGGGTTCTGCTCACGTGGGACACTGATGACATCCTGTCATTAGGACACACAATGGTGGCTCAACTGGGCTGGAAGCCCCAGGGTCTCTCAATATTTCAGGCTCCTTCATGCCTATGGTAAAGGGACCACAGAGAAGTACCCTGTGCTGTGTAGAGTGATTAATCCTGACTGTCGAGGGTGAAAGACATTGCTAACAAAACTGGGCAGAAGTATAAACGGACTTCTGAAGTTCTTCACTGGGCTTGTCTACATTTAAAATTTTTATTAGTTTGAAATTTGAATAAGGAAGTCCAGTCCTCTGTCTCTGTGCTGGTAAGACCGTCAATGGCCTGGGTCCTTCAGGTGCAGGTTTGGCTTGCTCGCCCCCCCCCCCCCCCCCAGCTTGAGCTCTCTGACCTGCTGCTCACCGCTCTAACTACGGTGTTATGGTTTGTATATAGGTGTCCCCCCAAAGCCTCAAGCAGTCATGGGGTGGCTTCTGGAATTTGTGATTGGTTATTGTGGGTGCTGCACTCCTTGGGGCAGGGAATTTGCATTTCAATGTAAGGAAGGAAGAGAAGTTAGCTGCTTGAGCTGCTGCTATTCTCCTTTCACTCTCCTTCTTTGCCCCCACCATGAAAGGTTGTTTTCTGCCGTGTGCTGCTCTGTCTTGGAGCCAGCAGAGTATGGACTGAAACCTCCACTGTAAGCTAAATAAACCTTTCCTTTCCTAACTTGAGCATTGGGTATTTGTCCTAGAAATGAGAGGAGTAACTAAGACATGGCTTCACCATGTGACAGAGGTGGTGTCCAGCTTTGGTGCAGAAGTGGTCCGGTTAGGGGATGGTGGCAGGGGTGGTGCCCCTGTGACCAGTAGGGCTGCAGCAGCCACAGGTCCCTCCTCTGGCCAGGCTTTAGGCCAGCACTCCTGCCTTGTCCTCAGCTTGTCTCCAGCCCTTCCAGTTTCTTCACTATCTCCTCTGCTTAATTGGCCTGGCTCTGCTTCTAATTCTTGCAACAAAGAAATACAGAAATTGAAGTAACAGTAATAATAATAGGTACCTACTGTGTGCTGGGCACTATGTTATATACCTTGCATTATTTTGTTACCTCCTTACAAACATCCCATAAGTTTGAGGAATTTTTCTTTTTACTTCCTCTGCACTGTTTTTTGGTAGAAGAGGTAACTGAAAGTTATAGGATCTAAAATTTGCTCAGAAAGTAAGAATTGTGTATCCATGAAGTTTCAAAATTAAAAAAGAAACCATGTCATAGAAGATTACATGTGGCTAAGTAGTAAAGATGAAATAATAATGTTTTAGGTTTTTTATTAAGGGAAAATTTGAAACATGTGTAGAACAGCGATAATATAATGAGCACCTGTGTATGGACTGAATTTCCACCAACGTCCAATGGACATGCTAGTTTGTCTCTTATAACTGTGCTGTTCTACCCATAGCCACTCTATTTGTTTAAATGTATAGGACCTAGGGATTATGATTGAATTGTTCTGAATGTTATGAGGTTTAAGAGGCTGGAATTCAAAGCCACCCCTGTACATGAAGGCAGCATTAATTATAACCTGTGTAAAGTTCTCTAACTATATAAAGGAAATATGTATGTCAAAATATGAAAAATTAAAAGACAAGACAGGGCCTGGGGGTGCACTCCTGTAATCCAGCACTTGGGAGGCTGAGGCAGGTAGATTGCTGCAAGTTTGAGGGCTTTCTGGGCTACAGAGTAAGTTCAAGCCCAGCCTGAACTTACTTAATTGGCCTGGCTTAAGGCTTCATTGCATAGTGAAACCCTGTCTCAAAAAAAAAAAAAAAAAAACCCAAAAAAACCCCCAAAACAAAAAACAAAAACCCAAGAAAATGACAATGATTCATGAAATTTACTTGTTGCAAATATGAACCTAAAAAATATTTTTATTATATAAAGAGACTGTAGTAATAAGAAAACCGTGAAATTCAAAAGAAATTTCACAGGTGTAAGCATTCAGTTCTTAGAAAATGACTCAAGGATGCCCGTCAAGCTGGCTAGTAAACACAGCAATGGAAATCCAGGAAGGCTATTTCTACCTTTGAAATGAGAGATTTTAAAAATGAATATACATATTCTGCTGACGGGAAGATAATTCAGTGTACCCTGTTGGAAATTAATTTCAGAAACCATTCTGTGGACTTAAAGAAGTTTATGTTCTTTGATTCACAAATTCTGCAAAGAGCATTTTCTCAAGCAGGAAATTATGAGAAGTGTGCAAACAGTTCTATACAAAGAATTTCATGATAACATGACTTATAAGGGCAAAAATATCAGAGAAAAATCATAGAACCTAACAATAAGAGAATGGTTGTGTAGCTTATAGTGCATAACTACATAGCTACAGTAATTTAGTACTATTTTCTTTGGAAAGTGATTATGTATGCAAAGCATGGTCTTAGTTATGTAAATTTATCTTTTCACATGTAGAAAGACTTTGGAGAGTGGTTATCTTTGGATTGTGGGATTATAGGTGTTCGTGGTTTCCTTTTGTTTGTTAGTTTGTTTTTTGAGACTGGGTCTCACTGTATAGTGCAGATTGGCCTTGAGTGCATTTTGTAGCCCAGGCGGGCCTCAAACTCCAAGTGATCCTCCTGCCTCAGCCTCCCCAGTGCTGGGATCACAGGTGTATACCACTATGCCTGGCTTTAGTCTCCTCTTTAATCTGTTCTGTAGTTTCTCCTTTGTTCCTGAGGACCATATATTCTCCTATAGACTCAGAAAAACAGTTGATTTAAGATAATGTTCTCTAAGATGCTGCTTGGCAAGCACCTGCTTGGCAAGCACAAGATCCTGAGCTCAATTCCGGGTACCAGAAAAAAAAAATGTTCTCCGGTGAGGATCTTCATAACTATTGTGAACCGAGTGGGCAGTGTCGGCGGCTGCTTTTCGCTAACACTAATAGCAACTTTGCAGTACTCAGTATGTATAATGGCACTAATAGTTGCAGTCACTGAGTACTTACTGTATATGAGGCATTTAGTCAGAGACTTTAAGCCTCATAGACTTACAGCAAGGATTATAACCCTTCCCATTGCATAGATGAGAAAACTGAGACTCCTGATGGGTAAGTGACCTGCTTGAGGTCCAAACCTTAACTAGTGGGGCAAGCAAGGACTTGCATTAGGATATTCCCCTGGCTGGCCCTGCTCTCCCGCCTGGAGCTCAGTGGCCTGTGCACCTCCCACCCTAGCTCCTGGGAGCCCGTCCAGAGTGTGCCCTACCTGGAGATCACTGTCTCTCTCTGGCCCTTAGAAGTGGAGTCCAACCCTGCTCATATTTAAAATCCACTGGTGGTCAGAGGACCAGTTTGAAAACGAAGTCCAATTTTTAATCAGAAAAACAGGCTTTTCTCCTTATTGCCTTCAATGGAAACAGAGGGGAGCCTGCAAGAGACTTGAGTGGCTTGCTGCTGAGCTTTGCCCAGAGTCAGCCTCTGCTCCCCATGTGTGTCCTCCAGGCTTCAGCCCAGCCTCGCACTTCCCTCAGGCATGTAGCTCATAGAAGCCATCTTGTTTTCTTCATTTTCCCAGTTCTTAATAAAGAGCAGCACCTGTGGGCTGGGTCACTTTGTCTTCTAGACCTGACTGGTTGCACCTTGCTGGTCAGGATCAAAGACAGATGTGGAAAGCCTTCTATTCAGGATGGGGTAGCACTAGCTCCAGACCCACGAGTATCTCATGTCCTGTCCTGGCTCTCTGCATAGCCATCTTCTGAGTGGTGTGGGTGGGGCGCAGGCCGTGCAAGTGGAGCAGCTCTCATCAAACCTGAGCCAAAATATCCCCCAACTCCACCCCTCCTGAACTCTCCATCTGTGCATTTGATTGCAAAGAGTGTGGGCCGCTGGGTCACTAGGATCCCCTCCAGTTCTGACATTCTCTGCCTGGGATTCAATGAGGGGAATGGTCTCCTCGGGCTGTGTTCTGAGTGATGCGTGTTTTCTGCTCTGCCTCTGCCTCCTATCATTTTCTGTCTGGGCCTCTCTGACGCCCAAGTCTCCCGACCCATCCATGCCAGGATGACTCTCACTGTAAGCATGTCCTCAGGAAGCCCTGGAGAATGGGGAGCATGTGATACATCTGTGACACACTCAGAGGCCAGGAGCTGGGCACAGAGGGCTCTCATTTCATGGTGGGTCCGTTGCTGTGACTGTTCAGGCTGACTCAACAGTCATATGCAGTTTACAAACTCCAGAAGACAGAGAGCGCCATGGTGACATGGATGGGCAATGCTGCTTCTGTAGGAATCTTTTCACTCTGCAAAGGAGTTATTTGAGGTGGCTAACACAAATGCAAAGATTAGGAAAAATAAAAGCATGAACATGAAACAAGAAATCAGGGGGGAAGATTTAGGGGAGAAAAGGTTTCTTTTCTCATACATTGCAAGGTCCTAGGCTGAAGCCCTATTACAAAGTCAGATTAACAAGAGCAAACAGTACTCACTTTATGTAACAAAGTTTGGATAGCACAGGCATCTTCCAGAACCACGACCCAAAGACCCCAGGAAAACTATTTCTACAGATGGTCCTATAGCAGCAGGCCTGGCAGACAAAAGGATGTGTACACAGTGATAAGCCAGGGGACAGAGGAAAGCTTGCTTGTTCAGGTTCTCTCTGGCCCTGAGTACCAGGCAGGACACTTTTAGAATGACAGTCTATGACCTATGTTTGAGGAGTAGTTCAGAGAATTCTAAGGGTCTGCTCAGGAGAGAAAGCCAGAGGAGGCCAGAAAGAGATGTTCTTTCTTCTGTAGTTTAAAAATTTCTTTAAGCTTGAAATGCTCAGTACCTCAAAATGTCATATTTTGGGGATATCAGGTTCTAAACCATGAGGAGGAAAAGTAAGACTTTCTGTGGGTTTCCTCTTAGTCATTCAGACCCACTCCTGCCTTTCGCTCTTCCCTCTGCCTTGTGATCCTGACTGTGGGACCCACACTGGTCTTGGCCAGGGGGCACCAGCAGGAACCTGGAGGGAGAGAGGTAGTCACTTTGGACTGGAAGTTCCCTTCCCTAGAGGGCACTGCTTCTCTTCAGATGACCTTGACAAGAAGCTTCTGGACAAGTGGCCACTGTCCCCTTGGATGGGAGTGAAGTAACATTGTCCCTGGACCTAGACTGCTGTACTGCCCCAGCTCCAGAGCACCATAGTGAGAGGGTTCTTCTCCAAGGGCTCTGAGTGGGGCACACCAGCTGCCTCTAGTTAGGATTCTGATCAGCACGTAAGGATAGCGAACTAAAAGAAGGAATGGATATGAATGAAACAGAAATCAGTTTCCTGTACATGCACAACCCCCCAAACCAGAAAAACAGATTGTGTGTGAGTGTGTGTGTGTGCACCGCATGTTTGACTGCGAACTTGCCAGTGACCCAGTAACACAACTATAAGAAGCAACCTCTAGTCCTCATTTCTTCCTGCCAGGTCCTGAGAGACTGTCCTAAACGCTAGTCTGCCACCACCCTTCATTACCTGGTCTTCTAGTGGGAACTGTGTCCTCCAAAATGGTGAGCTCCTACACTCTGTGCCTGTGAGTGTGACCTAACATGGTGTGTTACTTAGGGTTTTACTTAGAGGAACAGATATCATCACAAGATATACAATGTATAAGGAATGACAAGATTGGCTTACAGCAGTCAGCAGCAGAGTAAGATGAGGGAGCATGCAGAGGGCGCCTGCACACCCAGACTGAAGAATTCAGTCCCAAGGTCTGAAGCTCACTGCAGTGTCCCATGCAAGTCTCTTTTCATCAGCCAATTGGTCTGTGACAGAAGACTGAAGAGTCTGCGATGGACGCTGAAGGATCCAGGCCGGAGCGTGAGGAGTCTGCACTGCAAGCCAGGCAATGAAATCCAAGCCAAAGCGAAGACTGAAGCTCCTCCGAGGAAGTGGAAGTTTGACCCCTTCCTCAGCCTCTTTGTATGGTCTCTTTTGCAGAGTCACTATGGGGTGGGCCCAGCAGGAAGCCAAGTTGACACAATATATGAACCACTATACATGGACACAGGATCTTTGCAGGTATGCCACAAGGCAGTCACTGTTCTTGGTACTGTGTATGAATTTCACCTGAACACAAGGACATTGAGGCTTGTATAGGATGATTTCTAACGTAGGTGTCTACAAATGCTGGAACTGGAATTCAACTCAGGAGAGTGAAATCTAGTCGCTTCCATTCCAATCTGCCACTTCCTCACACTGGACAGGCAAATAAAGAGGAGTTAGGTTATGGGAGCTCTATTTTTTTTTTTTTTATAGATAATACAACTTTATTTCTTAACACCTTAGAGACTGGGAAATCTAAGATAAGGTGCAGCAGATAATGTATTTTACGAAAGCCTTCTTCAAAAATCAGTTGCTTCCTGGCTGCGTCCTCGCATACTGGAAGAGCAGCTACCTCCCAGGAGTCTCTGCTATCAGGGCACTAATCCTACTTGTGAGGTCTTTACCCTCTTGACCTAAGCACATCCCAAGACCCGACGACCCATACTGCCTCACTTTTTTTTTTTTTTTTACTTTTTTATTTTTTTTT
>PVKN010035846.1:0-11551 GCA_004027915.1 Capromys pilorides | reverse complement strand
TACTAAAACCATAAACACTGAAAAAGATATCAGATTTAGCCACATACGTTAGCACAGACAGCATTTTTTTTTTTCAGTCGAAACTCAGTTGTTAAATACATTTAACACAGCTGTGGTTAAAAAAATAGGGATGAGCTAATACACATGAATTTTGGATTAGTGACTGCTGAGGTAGAGAAAGGGGAAAGGGCAGACACGGGCTTCAGCAGCACTAGCAATGTTTCTCTCTCTGTTTCTCCCTCCTTCCCTCGCTCTCCCTTCCTCCGCCTCTCCCTCCCTTCCTTCCTATGCTGGGGTTGAATCCTGGGCCTTGTGCAGGCAAGGTAAAAGCTCTACTGCACAGATACCACAGCCCCAGTCTAGCAATGTGCTATTTCTTACGGTATTTTATATAGATGGTCACTGTATTAGCACGCGCACACACGCACACACACACACTTAAAAACTCTTTACAAGGATCAGACTTATGAAGGACCAGAAACTAAAACTAAAAACACTATTGGAGGTGGGTATGTATGTGAACTGGAGATTAAGCTCAGGGGCTCTACACTGAACTGTATCTCCAGCCTTTTTATTTTCATTTTGACACTGGGTCCTGCTAAGTCACCCATGTTGTGCTCAAAGTCAGCATCTATAGGTATGCACTGCAACACCCAGCTTCTACATTACTTGTAAGGTAGATTTTAAAATTGAACTACAATGATTATTTTAAAAAAATCTGATTTGTTCGTGCTAGTCTCAGTTTAAAAATTTAACACATGTTCACTGTGGAAAATGTGGCACCTACCTAATTCAGTTATATTGCTTGTATAACATTTACAATGAAAAGAGAAACAAATGTTCTTGAAATACTTGTTAGCACAAGTCTACTTTTGCATAAATTGGGAAGATAGTGGTTTATGAAGAACCTGAAGAGCTTAGTGGCCCCAAAGAAATGAGATGGAAATGCTAATTATATTGATTTGATTAGTATTTCACATCTGTTGAAATTTCAGACTGTACCCAATAACTATCTACTATTATATGTCAGTCAAAAATTTAAAACTAAAATAAAACTCTATGACAGAGGTATGACCTGCCATCACAAAAGATCAAATTTAGCACTATTAATACTGGGTAACTTGACCTTGTTGGTAAAAGAAGTATGTATCATCACCTATGACAAAAATATTCAATTAGAATCTATCCAAACCATTAAATGTAAAGATAGGAGTTAGGGTTTTCAAGATTGAGCCGTTGTAAATGGGTATCCTAAAAGAAAACTGCTTTCCTAACTCCTTTCATTAAGTATGTTTGCAGTACATAATGACAGCAAGTTTGCCACCACTATTCTAGTACTTTCTACTCAGTTTCAGAATCTAACATTGCTGGCTCTGCTAGACTCCAGGGTCCTATCCCTAAATGCTGGTAATGCAGAAACTACATACTTGCCACTATTCCTGTTTCTGTGAGCTTTCGTTCTCAAATTTGTATCTGTTCAACAAGAACATGCTTTCAGGTTAGTCATTATAGGAGTTTGAAAAAGTAATTAAATGTCATTATGGGGAAAACAATGAGGGAAATTTGGAATGTAAGATATTTTATAAAGAACTGACTTAAGCCAGCATGATGGTACATGCCTGTAGCCAGCGCTGTTGGGAAGCTGAAGCAAAAGGATCACAAGAGCCTAGTTTAGGAAGCTTATGAAGATTTTTGTCTCAAAATAAAAATTTTAAAAGGACGGAGGAGGGAGGAGATAGCTCCATGGCACAAGTTCCTGCCTAGCAAGTGCAAGGTCATGAAGTTGAGAGTTCGAGCACTGGTCCCCGCCCCCCCACCCCCCCCCCCGCAAAAAAAAAAGACCAGGGATGTAGTTCATTGCAAAGGCCCTGAGTTCAATCCCAGTGGAAAGGGCCTAGATTCAATCAGTACGAGAGGTGGGTGTAGGGGGTGGAGGTTATGTGTCAAGCAAATGAGAAAAAAGATATAAGAATTGTTATGGGTAAAAAAGGTAAATAAAAACTAAATATAATTCAGGAATATATTTGTACAAATATCCGTGGATAGCAAAGTGAACAAATGATATTCATACCCTAGGGCATTGTAAGTCAATATAAAAATTATTGTTACTATTCACAGACAACATGGATAAATTCACAATACTGATTGACAGAAGAAAAAAAAGATAATGTGATTTCATCTGTATGATATTCAAAAACAGGAAATGAAGTTATATGCTGCAAGAATCTATACACACGTTGTTCAAGTATAACAGAGGGCAGGCATGGAGATGTACACCTGTAATCCCAGCACTCAGGAGGTGGAGGACGGTGGCTTGCTGTGAGTTCAAAGACAGCCTGAGATAAAAAGTGAGTTCAAGGCCAGCCTAAACTGCATAGTGAAACCCTGTCTCAAACAAAGAGACAAAAACCTATGATAACAAAAAGGTGCAACAAAGAAATGACGGAAGATAGAAAACTGTTACTAAGGGAGTCTTGGAGGACATAGGATTTGCAATTAGAAGCAGTGAGTTTAGTTTATGAAAGGTTGGTGATGTCATTTCTTGAACAGACTGATGGGTATTTGTCTTACAACTAGTTATTAAAACTTAGTTCTTGGATTATACATTATTTGCTATTTATAAATGCAAAAATTTTAAGAAGATAAGCTTTATGGCAATAAATTTGAAAGTATATATGAAATAAATCAAATCTTAGGAAAATACAATTTGTCAAAATGACTTACAGAAAAATCTAAATTGTCTTAATTATATAAATGAAATTGAATCAGTAGTTGAAAAAATTCTGGAAGAGAAAAATCCATACCTAGATGGACTCACTAGCAAATTGTATCACATTCAAAAATGAACAGAGAAAAGAAAGAATTCTTAGCTGTTTTGTGAGACAAGTATTGTCTGTAAGTCAATATAAAAATTATATATCCCTCTGGAGGGTGAGGTTTGAGCCAACTTCACAATAATAGCAACTTTATGAGACCCTGTCTCATAATCAAAAAGTAAAACAAAAATTATTTTTAGAAACAATTCTTAAAAATTCACAAGTCTGGGGGCTGGGGAGATAGCTCCATGGCACAAGTGCCTGCCTAGTAAGTGCAAGGTCATGAGTTCAAACCCCAGTCCCACCAAAAAAAAAAAAAAAAAAAAATTCACAAGTCTGTGTCAATTACCTTGTACAACCAAATGCCATTAGCCGGTATCGGTTATTTACTGCTACACATGTTCCATCAACGACATCCTGTGGCCAAACTCCATGAAGCTGCTACAATAAATAAAAACAGTTAAGGGTTAAAAAATATTCCTCCAAAGCTACTCACTCACCCACCCACCCACCTACCCACCCATCCACCAGCCACCCACCCATCCATCCACCCATCCATTCACTCACTTAAGTGGTACCACAGATTGACCTCAGGGCCTTGTGCATGCTAGGTGAGCACTCTAGCGCTGCACCACATCCCCATGCTCCTTCACATTTAATCAATTTAGTTCTCTTACAATAATCGTGTAGTTTCATAAGACTCCATGTGGTCATCTGCACAGGATATACCCCATCAAGACTACATATGAATAGGCTGCTTTAAAATATCAAGCCTTTCCTTAACTGGGCCAGTAAATATCCCAAGTGAGCTCAGTCAATTAATCTATGTATAAACATCATTTTTGTTGTAATGTAAACCTTTTGCTAGTAGGAACTATACCCCTTTTGAATTTGATTTGTTCTCTCTAGGGAATTCATTATTTGTCAGTTGCTTACTAGTCATTATTATTCCTTTACTATATAGTATGGTTAACACCATAACAGCTCAGGCCTAACTCAAATGATTATTTGATCCTTCCAAACTTTACTTTTCTCATCTGTAAACTTCCTCTCATAGGGCTCAAAAGTACACTACCTGGGACAATGCTTAGTATTCAACAATTAAGCATTCAGTAATAAATCATATCAGTAATCTTGTTTTTTTTTTCTATATTTGGTCAGTGCGGGGACTCACTATGCAGCGTGGACTTGTGGTGACCCTCCTGCTTTCAAGCTTCCCAGCACTGGGATTACAGGTATGCGCCACTATCCCCCAGACTCTGGTTGGCTCAGCCTGCCCTGGGAGCGGGGCTGTGGCATTTGGTGCCAGGGATCAAATCTCTATCCCCATGCTTGCCTAAGCAGGTGCTTTAGTCCGCTGAGCTATGTTGCCAGCTGCCCCCACACATCATTAATTTTATATACTAGTCAATTCCATGTACAGATACAGAATGGATTTAGTTCAGTTAAATCTGAATAGATTTAGCTGTGTCCTTATTTGCCAAAACAAAAATACTTAGCTTATAAATTATAAGGCATAGGGCATGACCTTCAGTAGGCAAACAAAAGTAGCATGTTATTAATAAAGCACTATACTTCTGAATGATTCCAACAGTAGATGTTAGAAGATGTGCTATATTCACAACTGTCTGAACTATACTATTTTTAAGACTGTTTTTAATTCCAAAATGAGCAATATAATCAGAATAGTCATGTATATTACCTAACGGCAGGACATGTTCTGACAAATCCATTTTTAGATGATTTTGTTGAGCAAATATCAGTGTATTTTCACAAATTAAGATGACTATGGCACCACTTGTGTTATGGTTTATGTCTAGTTGTCCCCCCAAAGCCTCATGCAATCATGGGGTGGGGAATTCTAGAGTTGAGACTTAACTCACGATCCACTGGGATTATGTGTTTTAGTACGGATGGGATTATGGGTCTGAGTCCTTCTGGGATTATGGGTGTGGCCTAAGGCAGATGGGCTGAGGCAGAGTCTGAATGTAATGTAAAGAGAGACAGAGAGACAGACTCAAGCTGTTGCTCTCTGCTCCCCTGGTTGTTCGGTTGCCTCTGTCACCATATTGTTGCTGTCCCACTGCCATGATCTGCTGCTCTCTGCCACGTGCCTCTCTGCCTTGGATTCAGCCGAGTATAGACTAACACCTCCAGTAACTGGGAGCTAAATAAACCTTTTCTACCTTCAGTTTGGGTGTCGGGTATTTGTCCCAGCAGAAGAGTAACTAAGACAACTAGGCAATATAATCTCATGGGACCACAACAGTACATGTGCTGCATTAGCCAAAATGTCATTACATAACACACAACCATATTGCTTCTTTCAAGGCAATGCTTCAGTTTGAATTTTAAAAAGCCTAGATATTGTTATGAAAATGAAAATGGTGGTAACTGCATTGAGCATTACTTTTGACCAATGCTTAGATAAAATTCATTCTCACAGAAAATATTTCCAGGGTGTGGAAATACTTTTATTCTATTCAACAGGCAGTGCTCTAGATGCTGAGGATACAATACCTATCCAAACACAATAAAATTTTTACTTGCATCCCTGTCTTATATTTTAGTGGACACCTTAAAAATTTATGTAGTACGGTACACTGGAGGTTGATAAGTACTTTTAAAAATTCTGTAATAAGGGTCCAAAGAGAATACTGTATAAGGAAGTGTATTTTAAGATAAACATTTAAGATCTCAAAATAATACATAGACAACTTATAAAAAAGATTTTTCTTCAAAATTTTATTTTTCTCTACATATTGACATAAGTGAACACAATTTATATTTAAATTATTATTTACTATTTTTATAAAGTTGCTAACAGAAAATATTTATTGGGAATATTAGAGCTGATACCAAGTACAACAGAAAAAAAAAAAAAAGGGCTTTAAAAATCTGAAATTTGGGCCAGTGAGATGACTCAGCGGTCTAAAGCACTTGCTTAGGCAAGCTTAGGCAACCGCAGAGACCGCAGTTCAATCCCCAGCACCACATGCTGTGCCAGCCACACCCACAAGGCAGGCTGACCCAGCCATAATATTAAAACAAAACAACCTGAAATTCAATCCAATAGAGCAAACCTTAGCTTCTTCATTTTTTTTTTTTGGTGGGTGGGGTGGGGGGAGAATGGTCTCACTACGCAGCTCAGACTCGTAGCGATCCTCCTGATTTCTGCCTCCCTAGTGCTGGGATTACAGGCATGCGCCACCACACCCAGACTCCATCGCTGGCTCAGTGTGGCAGGGAGCCAGGGCCGGCGTGGCAAAGGGTGCCAGGGATCGAACCCTGGCCTCCGCGCTTACCTAAGCAAGTGCTTAGTCTGCTGAGCTATTCTGCCAGCCCTGCTTCTTCAGTTCTTAAAGCTCCAACTTTTATAGCAGAAAAGATTTCTTTCCAAAAAACACATTGTAACAAAGAATGGAAAAAGTGGCAGTACTGGACAATTTTGGAAGCTGAGAAGTACATGAAAGAAGAGAATCCTTTAACTAGAAAGCAAAAATGCTGAAACACAGTTAAATTTACCTTTAGGGCACACAAAAAGCTTGAGAACTGCTGTATTCTGAAATGCTGCATTAAAAAGTATTTTAGTATACATGCTACCGAAGCAAGCACTCAAAGTTTATGTAAGAAATATTTCGATCATCCCAGAACACCCCAATTTTGCATATGAAATATCCCACTTCCACTTTAACAGAAAACTGGACATTTTTCTGTTAAGAATTAAAAAAAAAAAAAGGGGGAAGTCAAAGTTGACACCGTAATTTGGATCCCATAGCCTAACTCCATATCTCAAATCTCCATATCCCAAATTGTGGATAGCCAGTCCTGCTAAAGAACTATAGGATGACCATTAGCTACCAAAGAATCCTACACAAATAAAAGGATGATGATGAAAATATCAAAAAACAGAGCTATGTGTGTCAGAAGACACCAAAAAAAAATTTCTTCAATAACATGAAACAATGTGTTTAAAAGAACTGCAAGGACATTTATACAACTGGCAAGCAGTTTTGGGTTAAGTGCTAAGAACATAAAGACTAAACAAATGGAAAGAACAAAAAATAATCAATTGTCACTGCAAGAGAAAATATACAGGAAAAGAAAACTTACGATAAAATACTACATGGCTTAGATATTGTCCATGGTTATTGGTAATAAAATCAGAAACAGAAAATATTAGACTAGTCAAAATAATAACTTTATTGGGAAGCATATGTTCCATGTGTGGGAAGCAGGGAAAAATGGTTATTATTATTATTATTATTATTACTATTATTATTATTTGTATTTAGTACAGAGTCTACAGAGTTTTACTACACAGACAGAACTTCTAGTGAGTCTCCTGTTTTCAGCCTCCCAAGCACTGGGTTTCCAGGTGTGAGCCACCGCACTGTCTCAGTGCACCCCAGGGGCGGGACCAGCACGGTATCCTGGCAGTCCAACTCAGTCCCTATAACTGCCTCAGCAGGCTCTTTAATCCACTGAGCTACCTGGTCAGTCCTATAAATGGTTATTCCTGACAAGTGAGTAACATAGTCCAAAAACTACAACTTAAAGAAAATAGAGCAGTTGAAGATAAATATTCAAAACAACTACAAAAGGAACTAGGAAGTAATTTGTTTCTGAGAACACAAATTAAGTATGAGGAGAACTGGGCAGAAACTCATTTTTCCTCAACATGTCTAAGAGAATTTTGCCTATATAAACCATGTACATGTATAACTTGATAAAAAATTTAACTTTTTTTTTTTTTTTGAACCAGGGATTGAACTCAGGACCTTGCACTTGCCAGGCAGGCACTTGTGTACCTGAGCTATCTCCCCAGACCCTAGCCCTTAAAATCTTATATGAATAAAGAAATGGAAAAGGTTTAGTAACAAAATGTAAAATTAATACATATACAATAAAGAAAATAAGGTTTTATTAGGAGGGAGGGATGGGAAGAGAGCAAAAGAATTAAGATGTGTTATGTACAGGTATAAATACCCCACAATAAATGTAATCATGTACTGCAACATGTACGAACAAAAACTAAATTTGCAACATAAAAATAATGATCACAAGTTTCTTTTTTTGTGTGCAGAAGGGGTGAGAAAATGTGTAAAACTGATTTAGTGGCTATATTACTAAAAGAAGTTACTAAAATCATTAAAATCTATACTTGAAATGGGTGACTTTTATTATATAAAAATATACTACAATTAAAAAAAAAAAGGTTTATTACACCATACCTCTGCAGTAAATCTACTTGACACTGGTGTAATGAATCCAACTTTACCATCATTAAATACAACAGCAAATCCATCAAGTGTGGCACAGTATTCCATGTCTTTGATGTGTACATCTGTAAAGCCCAGGAATGAACCTACTAATGAAAATACATATAAAACAGTACAATTATGTTAGCTTCTCATATTTTTGCTTACAAACCCTGCAAAAATAGTTAAAAGGGCAAAAATAATGACCTAATACCCTAAACAATTCAATTAAAATCAATCGGTAGAAAACATCTAACTAGATTATACTGAATATTAAACAGCTGGTTCTATCTCTTTTTTAAACTTTATTTAGTTACGTTATGGCCGGCTCAGCCTGCCATGGGGGTGGGGCTGGTGCAGCATATGGTGCCTGGCATCAAACCGCGGTCCCTACAGTTGCCTAAGCTTGCCTAAGCAGGGGCTTTAGACCACTGAGCCATCTCGCCAGCCCACAACTGGTTTTATCTTACGTAGCAGGTATAACTACCTCTAGATGATTGCAGATCTACTGAAAAGGGTACTGTGCAAAGATTAATGGCTTTCCTTCCATTTGTCATTCCTTCCCAATGAATAAGATGAAGAAGTCCATCTGAAGTAGCAACCAGAAGATCTTCCAGCACAGACTGCAAACTGTAGGAAAACAAGCAACTTCATTAATTTTTAAAAGAGTATATCAGAAAAGCAATGAATATTACTTTAGAAAATACGCAAAAAAGAACAAAATCTCATTTATCTGCAATTTAGTGATACAGCAGCATTACTGATATAATTTAACTTAAAATCAGAAATTCTGGGATACACGAAGGACTCTGGTTGCCAGTTACAAACATCGACGAACTGGGTTTAAAAACTAGAAATACGTGCAATAGAAAATTGAAAAATAGAAGCAGAAGTGACAGATGATACAAAAAGAAGGAAAATAAACTACTTTGAAAACCCAAACAAACCACTAGGATGATAATCTGGAGACATGGATTATAGAGGTAACAATCCCCTAACATTATCCAAAAAGAATTTTCGGTAATGATGGAAATGTTCCATATCTACATTACTTGGTAACAGCAGCCACTAAATCACATGTAGTGATTATATAGTTGATAATCTTGACAACAATAAATAATGCTGAAAAAAATGACCAGTTCTATGAATAAATAGCAAAATGTGATCCAGAATCAAAAACCCATCAATATAAACACCAGTTCTGATGTTAGAACTAGCAGACAATGACTTTAAAAGTAAACAAATTATTAGAACACAGGCTGTTGTTGCTTCATGGACTGTGGAGCTGCTATTTAGAATCCCAAAATTTAGACTCTTAATTGAATTCTAAATTTTTTTTTTTAAAAATGTATTTAGCACAGGGTTTACAGTGTCTCACTACATAGATCGCACTTGTAGTGATTCTCCTGTTTTCAGCCTCCCAAGTGCTGGGATTATAGGCACACACCACCACGCCAAGTCTCAATCAAAGTCTCAGTGAGCCCTGGGGGCTGGGCTGGCACAGCAGGCCAGGGATGGACAACCCCCCACCCCCGCGGCTGCCTAAGGAGATGCTTTAATCTGTTGAGCTATCTGGCCGCCCCCTAAAGGTTCTAACATAATAAAACAATATGCTACATATATTACCCACTTTACCCACTGCCATGTACATCTTATTAAAGTAGAATGGTATTTCTGATTAGTCAAATTTTATATATATATCAATTATATAATCGACAAAGTAGCAATGACCCACAGTACAATTATATTTAATATTCATCTAGTATTAAACACTATATACTACACAATACTTTTTTTTCCCCAGAACCGGGGATCAAACTCAGGACCTTACACTTGCCAGGCAGGCACTTGTGCCCCTGAGCTATCTCCCCGGGCCCTTCCCCACAATACTTTCTTAAGTTCCTAAGTTATACAAAAAATATGGAATAAACTGGTATTTGAAAGTTAGAATGTCTAACACTTTTAATTATTAAATCATAAATTTTAATCTCATAAATATTATCCACTTCAATAACAAAATGCAGATTGCTTAACATTAATCTTTATATTTTCCTTAATCAAAAATGTGAGCTAGGGCTGGGGAGATAGCTCAGCAGAATAAGTGCTTGCCTAGCAAGCACAAGGTCCTGAGTTTGATCCCTAGTACCACCAAAAAAAAAAAAAAAAGTGAACTAACAGTATTTTTGCTCCTATGAGCAACAACATAAGTATTATTCCTAACTTTATCTGTCTTACATTTGTGATGATAAAATGGAAAATAATTATAAAGACTGTCATTTTTTAAATTCAATTTAAAGCTTTATAGGAACTCTCTCACTAGAGGTGCGAATGACATTGCTCTGAAATGCAATTTTTTAAAAATGTAGAGCTTAAACATGGCTAGTTACTTAAATCTGCAAAATTTAGCTGCTGACAGGTTAACCTAGCGCAAGGTGGCAGAAATTCTTTTTTTTTTTTTTTTTTTTAACTCTGGTGGTTCTTGGAACTGAACCCTAGTCTTCCCACAAGCTATAGCCCTAATCTAGTTCTTTTTTAAAAGGCTTTCTATCATATTTCTATGTATCATAAATTTTTAGCCACAAGGTGGAGTAGAAGATCAAGTTTGTACCATTTTATGTTGCTTGTTACCCACAGACACTTGCATCATTATATTCTTGAAAAGGATTTCTATGTGGAAATAAAAATCTAAAGTATTCAGTAACTTTTGACCAAGGTGATGAGCATCTTGAATTCAGTATTGTTTTATTTTTATTTATTTATTTATTTTTTATGTATTTGGTTTAGGGTCTATGAAGATCCTATATGAAGACTATGAAGTTCAGAGTCACAGTGATCCTCCTGTTTGCAGTCTCCCCAGGACTGGGATTATAGGTGTGCGCCACGGTGCCTAAACTCCACTCCTGGCTCAGTGTGCCTGGAGGTGGGGCTGGCGCAGCAAGTGGTGCCTGGGATCAAACCCAGTTCCTGCACCTGCCTGAGCAGATGCTTATTCAGCTGTGCTATCTCCAGCCCCAGTATTTGCAATACTGATCACATTAAGTAAATAATAAAAGTGGCATTCTTTTCTATGAGAGTTCCATAAAAAGATGGACTAACCAAGGCAAAGAAAATAGCTCACTACTTACACACATTTTGTATAATTTGTTCCATGGTCATTTTGTATAGTATTCTAACTAGCAAAATGGTGAAAGAAGCCTTTTATTAGAACTTTAATTAGGCATCTTTAAAAATGGGTATTATATGTATTTCAGTACAACCATATTATATTCATATAGCTTATTTGTTTTAAAGTACAAAGTAAAAAAGTCTTCCTTCAAAACCTGCCCCCAACCGTTCAGTTCTCTTCCTCAGTTTCATATATACTCTTCTAGAATTATAAATACTCTAATACTATTTCCTTTCTAGAACAAATACTACAAGCAACAAACAGTATTATGGAAACCTTGTCTGCTTCACTCAACAATGTATTTGAAG